>JACWBX010003530.1:5798-34202 GCA_014622435.1 Polypedilum pembai
AATTTTAGTCGATTAAAATTTTCAACTAAAAAACAACTAAAATTTAGTCGATTAGTGTTTTATTTTTAATCGACTAAAAATTAGTTGCATTTTAGTTAGTCGCGACTAAAAGATAAAACGGTTTCGGACTCTGCTGTTACGTGTTCTTTGCGATGATTTTGATTATTGCAACGATAAATTCTTTTAACATTTTCAAATATACAATTTATGACTGAAGATCTTTCATCATATGAAGTTATTACAGGAATTAAAAACAAAAGAAATCTAAAAATAAATAATGAAAAATTTATCAATTATTTTAATATAAAGAAATTTGTTTAGAAAAACTTACATTAAAAATTTCATTTCATTTCATTTTCTACTTCTATTTAACGACTGTTTTCTTGACTTTTGAAATAACAATGGCATGATGAATAAGCAAAGAAATTTTATTTCTAGAAAATCTAAAAGAACAGTTAGGAAATAATTTAACAAAAATTTTAGACTTGCTTTTTTTATATGAAGCAAATAACTGTTAGCAAAATAAGGAATGTCAGTTAATGGTTTTTTAAAATAAAGTCAAAGCAAACATCCACTTGTTATTGGCATTCATTATGAAATTGAATTTCTCAAAACTTTTTATTAAAGTTATTTTGGAACAAAAGACATTTTAGAAAATTAATTTTAAAAATAAAATCAATTTCTAGATATTTTGATGAAAATTCTTTTGAGAAATTTTTCAATGAAAACTTTTTATCAAATGAAAAAAGAAAACTTGTTTTAAAGAGTTTATTCGAAACTATTAAAAATGATGATGAAAAATCTTTTCTAAAAGCAACTGATGAAAAATTTAAAACTCTTAGAGGTGATAAACTTGTTAATATAGAAATAAAGAAAAAAAATTCATTAAAATTTTTAAATTTTCTTTTCAACTCATCTGAATTATTTAACATTTTTCTATTCAAAGCCATTATAATCAAGCATTCTATTAATTTATCATCAAAAACTAAAGAACTTTAAGATTAACCAACAAAACAAAAGAATTTTTTGAGTTTGCATTTAAAAATGATGTTAAAGTCTTAAATGAAATTCTCGATATAAAATTTTATGACGAAGGAAAATATTTACCAGCTGTCTGTCTCTTTAAAATTGTTTGCTTTTAATGTTTTTTATCGCAAAATTGTTGAGCATTTATCAGACGATAATTCAGAATGGTTAAAAACTTTTTTGTTAATTGATTGTGAAAAAGATCAAATTCATCCATTGATTGTGGCATTATGCAACAATTTAGAGCATGTGACTGAAAAAAATATCTTTCAAAAGAAGAAATCTTAAAAATTTTCTTTCATCAAATTGATAAAATTTGGGTATTTTTTATTTCATCTGATAAAAATTTCAAGAATATTTTTGCTTTTGTTTTTGAAGAAAATTTTGTTGATGTACCGCAAGATGAACTTTTATGTCCAACAAGTAATGAAGAAGATTATAAAACACTTTTAAACAAATCACAAATATTAATTTATTTTTTAAATTCACTTTTTCGCAGTGATTGCTCAAATATGCTAAATGATCTCGAACGTTTCTTTTGTAATTGATTTTATTTTGTTCTATTTTATTGTTTCTGTTATCATTCAATGATTGATAAAGCTTTTATGATTTTTGAGAAATATTTTAAAAATGAAATATCAAAAGTTGCTGAATGGATTAAAAATGAAAATGATGGAACAGGTTTTTTCAATCCAAGTGACAAAGAAAGAGTTCTTGTTTGCCAATCAAATATTGAATATTTTTGGACAAAAGTTGAAAAATTTTTCAATTCAGATCATAAGTTGATGCAAAGAGTTTTATTAAATGATTATGAATTTAGTTATCCACTTGTTATTAGCATTTATTATGAAATTGATTTTCTCAAAGAATTTTATTTAAGTTATTTTGAAGCAAAAGACATTTTAAGAAATTTAATTTTAAATATAAAATCAATAACTAGATTTTATGATGAAGATTCTTTTGAGAAATTTTTCAATGAAAATTTTCTATCAAATGAAGAACAGATAAAGAATTTCATTGCTTTGATTGATGAGAATTTAATTTTTGATAAAATTTAAAAAGAAAATATGATTGATGATCTTTATGTTAAAAAAGAAACAAAAATTGAAAATTTGGAGAAATTTTCAAACTTCTTAAAAAAGATAAAAATAAAAAGCTGAAAACAATGAATTGTAAACTAAATTTAAAGTACAAAATTATCTTTAAATAACAGTTTTATTTATTTAATAGATTTTAAGTGAAATTTTGTATTTTTAAAGAAATAAAAAATAAATGCTTTTTTACCATTCCTGAACATTTGAACCTAAAATAAGAAAATTTTAGAAATTAAACTTTCAGAAAAAATGTTTTAATTTTTCTACCTTGATGAATTCCAATAAAATTAAGAATCCATCCAGTGCCAGCAAAATGAACAGTTTGCTTGTAATGAACTCTAATTTGACTTTTACTGCTCACATAAACTGCAGGTTCATCATCACCACAATATTTCTTTATTGACACAAATTCTTTTTCAGAATTTTCTTCCAGCAACTCAACATAATCAATGTCACAAGTTGATTTTGATCCCATGTCAAAAACTGTAAATTTAATGGCAATCACAAGATTTTGAGGAACTTTGACATTCCAAATGCAATCATAATTTGTTCGATTACTGCTTGGATAAAGTGGACTTGTGAAAATTCCACCATAATTGAAAATTTCACCACCACAACCTTGTCCTTTGCTCTTTTCAGATGCAACATATAAAAAGTCATAATTTCCTCTTGAAAATCTTGCAAGTCCATTTTCATCATTAAATTGCACTTTAATAGAAAGTTGATTACTACTCGAAAATATTGGATCAGGTGAAGCATAACCGCATAAAATTCTCAACAATTTTCCATTCTCAAAATCACCATCATAAACTTTCATAAAAGATTTTTCACAATCATCCGTGTAGAAATAAAATTTCAAAAAATAAAGTGAAATTGTGTAATTTTCAGGCACAGTTATGGTCATATGACAACTTTCAGGTCGTACATCAGCCGAGAGTCTTCCTTGCAATGCTGTGTAATTTCTTGAGCAAGCATTTATTGTTCGAACTTCAAGTCCAAAACCTGCAAATTCTTCAACTGAATTTGACTCGAAATAAATTCGAATTTTGTTAGTTTGTGAATAATAATCGTGAGGAATTGTTGAGCCACAATAAATGTGAGGAGCAACAGGTCCATTGATGCCTGAATAGAAACCTGGATTAAGTGTACTATAGCTTTTACCACGATAGACCATCACTTCTCCAAGGCCTTCTGTTACATATTCTCGCACTGAATCATCTTCAATTCTTAAGAAATCATTTTTACAATTTTCTGAATCTTCAATTTCAAATTTCTTAAAAATAATTTCGAGATTTTGGTAATAATTTGACTGCAAAATCCATTGACATCGAATATTTGGAAGATATTTTTGTGAATTTCCAGGAATTCTTGGTGAATAAAGCACAATAGTTTCATTGCCATTTTCAGTGAAATTATAAAATGGTGCTGGTCCACATGGTGATTCTTGCATTGTCACTGTCAACTTAAATCCTGTGCTACTTCGAATTGAATCTGTGACTAATCTTATATAAACTCCTGATGATGTTGAAATCACATCGACTGGTGTTTCATGACCACAGAATTTTCCAATCGATTGACTAAATGGTCCATGACCATCGAAAATTTCCAAATAATCACAATTGCATTTTTTCTTGTGTTGATCAGGATCACAAATTGATAAATGAAGTTCATTGAATTTCACACGAATTACTGAAAGTGGATCACCAATGATTTGATAAGAACATTCTAAATTATTTGCAAGTTGTTGATTGCTTTTGTCAATTGTAAATGAAGATTTTTCCAAACTCAATTTTATAATTTCATCACATTTCTCTTGGAAAATTACAGCAGCTGTGAAACCAATGTAATCTTTTGACTGTTCTGATCTCATTTTCACTACAACTTCATTATTTAGCACAGAAATTGGTGGAATTGTCAAATTATTGCAAATTCTCAACAGTCGATTTTTCTCATCATCCAAAGTTCCATTGAAAACTTCAATAAAGTCAAAACTGCAATATTCATCGATTGGAAATTGAATTTTTTGAAATTTCAGCACAACTTTTTTGTTTGCAGGTGCTGTAATGTTCCAAACACATGAAAGTGTTCCAAGATAGTCATAATAATCTTTCGTTGGATTTTTGATGATTGCAGGTGACGAAATTGTTGTTGGACTTGTCACAATTCCACCACATTTATCCAAACTATATTCAAGTTGAAATCCTGGCTTTTCTACCCATCTATCAGTTGCAAAAATCATCATAATTTTTCCTTTATATCGAAAACTTCCAGGATTTTTATTTCCACAAAATGTTCCAACTTTGTTCTCTTGCAATGGTGTCGGATAATCGAGAGTTTTGTAAATCGTGACATTATCATAAAAACATTTTCCTTGCATTATTTCAAGTTGAAAATCTAAAAATTTCAAATTAATAAATTCTTCAGGATTTTTGGTCACAAAAGTATAATTGCAGAATAAATTTGGATCATAAGGTCGCGGATAATGTGGACTACTTAAAATTCTCTTTTTCTCATCAACTGTAATGACTCCACCACAATTTTGATCCCATTGTGCAGCGAAACCATCAGCTGTGATTGTTGAATCAGAATGAAAAAGAACTCGAAGTTTTGTTGATGTCGAATTGATTGGTTTTGGTGGATTTCGGCCACAAACTCTTGACATAAATTTCCAATCATTGTCAATAAAATCATAAAATTCTAAGTAATCTTTGGTGCAATTTGTTGAATCTTCAATGAAAAATCGATCAGGAAAATAGAGACCAACTTGATAGCCAGTATCAGCACGAAGTTCCCACATACATTCAGTATTTGATGGATAAGGCTTATCATAGAGTGGAGTATTAAATCTTCGACTCATATGATTCAAAATTCCACCACAACCAAATGATGAAGATTCAATTTTTATCGAATATTGTGAATTTTTACTTTCACCAATAAAATTATCTGTGTGATATTCAAAATAAACTGATTCTCTTTGTGAAATCATTGGTGTGCTATCAAATTCAGTTCCACATAATTTTGTCAAAAGTGGACTTTGTGCAGTTGGTCCATTATAAATTGCAATAAATTCTTGTTCACATGGAAGTTTGAGTTTCAAACTTTGAACTTTTATTGCGACTGTAAAACCTTCTTCATATTTCACTTGAACTGCACAATCAAGAATTTCATAATTGGCAGCACTTGCTGGTGAATTATTTAAAATTATTGGTTCAGCACCGCCTTTGACAATTCCACCACATTTGTGAATTTTATAATGTAATGAAAAATTTACACTGCCAAAGTATGGACTTTGTTTAACATCAAATCGAATGTCAGGAAATGGTGATAAAACTGTCATTCTTTCTGTCGCATTTCCACAAATTCTTGCTAAATATTTCTTATCATCATCCATCGCTGTTTGTCTTGTAATTGTCAAACTTGTTGCTGCAAATCTGCAATTCATGACACGTCGACCAACAGCTAAATTAGTAAAATACATTGCAATAGTTCCAGTATTTGGTGCGTTTGAAATTATTGGTTTATTATCACGAATATAAGAGCATGAATAACTTGTAGCATTAATAATATTTGGTGGATAAATAAAACCTTCATTTTCATTCAAATTTCCTTCACAACTTGAAATTTCATCGCTTGAAAATTTAATTTTAAAACCACGATTTTGTGATGGAGTTCGAATCCAAGCTGTGAGCATTAATTTATTATCAGTTGTATAAATTGGTCCTGGATTTGTATTATTTGTAATAATCATCATTCGACTTGAATAGGAAAAGTCACTGTAAATCACAATTCGCTGCATTGATCTCACACTTGATGCAACAAAATCAAGATCTTCAATATCTAATTTGACTCTTCTGCCTTTTTTAACTGTAATTCTCCATTCACAAAATGCTCTATTTAATGTTCTTGATGGATAACCAATACTTGTGATATAGCCAGAATCAGCATTAATATCACCACCACAACTTAATTTTGATGCATTATAGAAAATTCGAAAACCTTTATAAAGTTGATTTGTTTTAGGAAAAGTTTGAAATTTCACTAAAATTTCGTTTGAATCGCTCAAAATTTCATTTTTACTTGGAACATTTCCACAATAAGTTCCAATTTCCATTAAATTTTCTGTTGAATTTTCACTTGGTAAAATTGAATAAATTTTCAAATGATCTTTTTTGAGATCACAAATTTCAGGTGTGTCGATTTCATCACTTGTAAAATCATCTTTGACTGGTAAATCAATTTCTTTGATATTTATTTTAAAAAGTGTATTTGGTGGTCCTAAAATTCGATAATCACAAGTAACATTTGATGGATATGCACCAAGTCCAGGATATTTAGGTGATGATAAATAGCCAATTCCAGTTGTTCGCAAAGTTCCACCACAAATTCCAATTGAAACATTCGCCTTGAATCCATTTTTAGGTTCAGAAATGTCAGTGAAAAATTTGACACGTAAAACATTTGACTTTGTGTAAATTGTTGGTGGCTTAATTGTGCCACAAAAAGTTCCAATTAAACTTGCAGCTGATGTTGAACCTTCACGTAATTCGACATATTCTTTGACACAATTTTCATCACGTGTTAAATCAAATCTTTCCAAAAAATCAATTCGAATTTCACGACCAATTGGTGCAATGATGGTCCAAATACATTCACTATGTGGATGCGGAATGTTTGGATAATTTGGTGTTGAAATTATTGATGATTGAAACGAAGTTGAAAGTGTCACTTGTCCACCACATTCATTTTGAACTTCTCTATAGCGCAATTTAAATGAGCTTAAAAATGGCAATGCAACTTTGTACATAACAAAAGCTCGATTTCCAGTAGTTTGTGGAATTTCAACTTTTGAATTATATTGACCAACTCCGAGATATGGTGCTGAATCATCATGGCCATTTTTAATTGTCACAAAATTTCTTTCACCTTCAGTTGAATTTCGAATGTCAATTTCAAGAAATTCAAATTGAATTTTTCTTCCTCTTCTCACTGTTATATTCCACATACAGTCACTAAAAATAAATCTCATTGCACTCGAATTTGCTGTATTATATTCAATAATTCCATCAGAATCAGTCAAAACACCACCACATTGAAGTGAAAGAATTCCAAAAAATCCCGTTTCATTTCTCATGTAGTCAGAATAAAATTCAATTTTTAAATTTGGTGTTCCATGATAAATTTTTCTTTCACGAATATCCATCATGCATAGTTTATTGACTTCAAGCCAATTTCCATCTTCTAAACTTCTTGAAATTTTAACATGATCAGCTGTACATTCTTCAACATCTTCTAAGTCAACATCAAGAAATCTAATCATAGGATGATAAGTTGGAATTGTAGAAACAACAATCCATTCACAATTAAGGTTTGTATCATAACCATTAGGATAGCCAGGTGAAGTTAAATTAATATTTTGATTTAAATCATTAAGAGAAATTATTTCATCACCACAAACACTATTTCGACTACTTTCAGTTAAATTTTTATCAACTCTCTTCCATTCAAGTTGGAATTTTGTTTTTGAATGAATTCCATTACGGACATGAATGAAAATTATATTGGCATCAGAAATCAAAGGTTCTGGTGGTTCAGCACAAATTTCATCACCAAATGGCATTGCAGTGTCATCATAACCATTGTAAATTTGAATATTTGAATAGCAATCATCAGGATCTTCTTCATCCATGTGAAATTCTTTAAATGCAAGTCGAATAAGTGAACCATGTTGAACTGTTATTCTGTAAGTACTTTCATATTCTTTTCTGAAATAATTTGGATAATTTGGTGATTCAATTTTGCCACTTTCACCTTGTAGTTCTGAATGTGATGAATATTTGTATTCAGCTAAGAAACCATTGTTAGGTGATGAATCATCAGTTTTATATTTTATCCAATAACCTTGAGCTGATTCAATTTGTTCTGGTCTCTTATCGCCACAAAATACTCCAATTAGAGGACCATTTGCGTTGAATTTACGAATTTCTAAGTAATTTTCATTGCAATTTGTTGAACTGAAAATACAAAAAATTCAATGAGAAAAAAAGTTGAAATGAAATCAGGTAAAATGTTATGAAAAAATTTAATTTTCAACAACTAACTTTAAAAAAAATGACTGTCATTTTAATTTAATTTTTTAATCTCAAAATTCATGTTACTTACGATGCAATATCAAAGTTTTTAACTTCCAAATTCACTTTATTTCCTTCACTAGCTGCTACAGTCCAAATGCAGTAAGAATTCAAAGGTGAAGAATCTGGGTAGTTTGGAGAACTGAATTGACTGCTCAAACTTCTTGTGTAAGTTCCACCACAAGCTAGAAAATAGAAAAAAATCAATTAATTATTAGAATATAGTGATCACTTGTTAGTAGTAAAAACAAGGCAAGGGAACTTTTTAATTTCAGTAAAACTTAATCAAAGAAAATTTTTACTGAAATTAAAGAATTTAAACTTCCTTGCTTAAGGAAGAAAAGTAACTAACCATTGTCCATAACGGAATAATGCATATCAAATTCCGATGAAGTTCCAAACAATGAAGAATTAAATCTCACAGTCAAAGCATTTCCATGACTAACAATAGCAGGAGGAGTTTTTGTACTACAAAATGAAGCTCTTTCAGCTCCAATTGCATCATTATCACCTTCAAAAACTTGAATAGTTAACAAACAACCATCATCAATTTCCCAAAACAATTCAGTATAAGTAAAAGTCAAAGTGACATGTTTTGATGGATCAGCAGCAACAATTGACCACTCACAAATTACATTTTCACTTGCTTTGCGATAAATAAGTTCACCACTTCCATCATCAATCACAAATCGACCACCACAGTTAATTGAGAAATTTCCAATAAAACCTTTAGCATTAATTGTGTCATCACTTTTCATTCTTAAAAGCATTTCATTGCGTTTTGTTTGGAAAATTGTCGTATTTGGCATTTCACTTCCACAACCTTTCCATAAAGTTTGATTGAAAATTGGATCAATAATTTCTAAATAATCTTTCGAACAATTAAAAGTTTCTTCGAGATCAAAATCAGTCAACTGAAATTGAATTGAATGAGTTTCATCAGCTCTTATCAGCCATTCACATGTTTTGTTATTTTCATAATTTTGAGTTGGATATGAAGGCGTTTTGATGATTCCATTTGGTGCTGTAAAAACTCCCCCACAATCTGCTGTTATTGTTTCATATGTGATATTAAAACCTCTGCCACTGTGTGACTCATCTGTTATGAATCGAATAAACAATTGATGACCATCGGATGTTATTACCATCGGTTGTGTCAGTGTCTGACATAATTTTGTTACAGCTGATGAATTAAAACTTTTATCATGTGAAATTGTTAGAGAATCAAATTGACATGAACTTGATCTTTCAATGTCAAATTCATGAATTGTCAATTTTATGTTGTAGCCAAATTCAACTGAAATTTCCCATGTACAGACATAATTGTGTTCATAACGTTTTGGATAATTTGGT
The DNA here is from genome assembly GCA_014622435.1 of Polypedilum pembai. Taxonomy (NCBI): domain Eukaryota; kingdom Metazoa; phylum Arthropoda; class Insecta; order Diptera; family Chironomidae; genus Polypedilum; species Polypedilum pembai. The sequence goes on from JACWBX010003530.1 coordinate 15,400, forward strand.
GAAGTGAAACCTCCTTCTGGGTGAGTTAATTTACCACCACAACCTTCGTTGTACCATTCTAAACGAAATCCTGTACCTACAACTGCTTGATCTGTGTGGAAACTTTAAAATGAAAAAGAAAAATTTATATTAGTTTCGAATATCAATTTTTAAATTTAAACATTTAATTAAAATTAAGTTTTCGTGGCGGTCTATGGTAGATCTATGCTTTAATTCGTTTTATGTAGTCATAGAAATTTACAAATTACAATTTTTAAATAGAGAATATATAAAGATGAACAGTTGAATGATGTCTAAAGCAACCATTCAATTCACAAGTTGATACCAGCTGCTATTAACTAGCATTAGCTTCTATGAACTGCTCAGCATTTAATTTATGTGTGTTTTAGTGCTCAACATTTAGTGTTTAGTGTTTTAGTGTTCAGCATTTAGTGTTTCGTGTTTTAGTGCTCAACAATTAGTGTTTAGTGTTTTAGTGCTCAACATTTAGTGTTTAGTGTTTTAGTGTTCAGCATTTAGTGTTTCGTGTTTTAGTGTTCAACATTTAGTGTTTCGTGTTTTAGTGCTCAGCATCAAATGTTTAAGTGTGTTTTAAATGTTTAGCAAAAAATGTTTAAAAGTTTTAAAGTTAAGCTTTAGAATTTAAAACTTTTAGTACTCGTTCCTTATTTATTGTCCATTTAAACACTCAGTACAGATTTTGAAAGTTTCAGTACTGAAAAATTTAATATTTGTGTGTTTTATTACTAAATAGTTAGAGTGAGAGTTTTAAAAATATTTTGACAAACAAAGAACTCAAAAGTGGTTCGACAACACTAGCATATTATATTTTAAATTTAACTCATTTTTTGCATTTCTTTCTTTTTCATATTTAACCGAAACAGTGCAAAATCTTTTGTCAATTTGTTTAACTTTTCTTTCATTCGAGACATTAAAAAAAGAAATCTTTTCGTTGAAACAAGAAACTGCACATTTTACAAACAAAATTAAATGAAAAATTTTTGTTATACTCACACAACAACAACAGCATCAGTAGTACTAGTCCTAATTTCAGGTGCTTTATTGCAATAACTTTTTTGTGGCTTCTTTTCACTTGTTTCATAATCTAAATCATAAATTGTGACAAAATCATATTTGCATAAATGTTCATTTGTTTCATTATGATAAAGATTGTCATTTTCAATATCAAAATGTGAAAATTGAATGACAATTTTATTTCCTTTTGAAACTCGAATTGTCCAAGCACAATCAACATTATTTGAATAATATTGGGGAAAATTTGGTGATTCAATAATTCCAGTGTCAGCTTCAATTGTTCGATTACAATTTGTTGAATATTTAACATGAAAACCACGACCATTGTGTGACTCATCAGTGTTCATTCTTAACATTGCATGATTGCTGCTTGTCTCAATATGCATTGGATGATGTTCACAGAATTTTCCAAAACTTTTTGCACTTGCATCAGCTCCATCAAAAATTTCTAAATAATCATAGCGACATTCTGAGTTAACTTCAAGATCGAGATCAGAAAAAACGATGTGAATTGAACTTCCTTCATTGACTGAAATTCGCCATTCACATTGAGCATTGTGAGGATAAGAAAGTGGATAATTTGGTGATGTTAAAGCTCCTTTGCTTGCTGTAACTAGTCCACCACAACCTGCACTTGTTCCATCCCATTCTAACTCAAATCCTATGCCAGCACGTGATGAATCTGAATAAAATCTAAAGTAAAGTTGATTTCCCATTGACTTGAATGGAACTGGTGCAGTTTCACCACAAAATTTTCCAATTAATGGTGCTAGACTGTAAATAAATAAAATAATAAAAGAACTTAAAATTTAAATTTTTTACTCACTTATTTCCACCATTTCTAATTTCTAAACCATCAAATCGACAATTTACATGTCCTTCAATGTCAAAATATTTGAAAATGATTTCAATTTGTTGACCATTAGGAACACTAATTGTCCATTCACAGTCTTTATTAGGAAGATATTGAGGATATCCTGGACTACGAATTGTACCTCGTGTAGAATGAAAACTTCCACCACACACTTAAAATAGATGTTTAGAAAGAAAAAATTTTAATTTTTTAAAAGAGTTTCAACTTCTTACAAATTGTTTTATCTAAAATTTATTTTGCTATATTTTTAAAAAAATCAATAAATTTCAAGGTAAAGAAATATTTTAAATCTTCTTTTGCTTAGTAAACTCAAAAATTTTCCTTATTTATACTTAAAATCAGAGTTGTGAATATACTTTGCAGCATTTGGCTACTTTCTACAGCAAATTTTGTTTATAGTAGCCAAAAGATTTTTCAAAAAATAGTCAATGGCTACAGTATCCATTAAAATACTGTAGATTTTGTCTAATGGCTATGGACCAGTAGTTTAACAACTCTACTTCAAATTTTCTAAGCTAGTCTCACTACAGTCTATCTAGAAATTCTTGCAATGAGATGCTAACGAGAAAACATAAAATATTGGAAGTATTTTAGCTGAAAATATTTAGTAAAAAAAACTTTTAAAAAATTAACAAATGTAAAATCTTTCATTTGAATTTTCTTTGGTGGAAATATTTTCATAGGAGTATAAATTGCAAGTTGGAAGAACTTTATCAAAAAATCCAACAAAATAACAAAAAATCTAACGAAAATCTAAAATCTAAATTAACGAAAAATTTTTTGTTAGTTTCATACAAAATTTCTGAGTTTCCATGGTTACTCTGTTTTTACTTTCAAGAGTTCCAAACCCTTAGTAAATTGTTGAAATTGCAATTTTATGGAATCTTTTTTGCTGTTAAAAACAAAATACAGAAAAATTTCAATTCTCACAAAGAAAATTCCAAGGAAAATCTTTCCTACAAAATATTTCTTCGCTGTTATTAATACTTGAAATTTTATCAAAATGCATTCAGGTTTGAACTGAACTTAAAAGGCATTTTTTAAATGTCAATTCTAAGCAGAACTCATTTTATTCAGAACCCAAAATCGTCGTGTGAGTAAGTAACTCATCTAATAAATTAACTCGATGTCATAAATCGAGTAAAATATTTTACGATTTAATCGTCGAGTAAATTTCGATTTATTTTACTCGAATAAACATAATTTCTTAAATCGAGTGAATTTAGTCGAATTTTACTAACTCATCGACTTCGGGCTCTGATTTTATTTGTTTTTACCAAATGATAATACTTTGTTTAGCTTTCTAAGTTGACTGTAAATTTCTAAGTAAAAGCTTTATGTTTTAATTTTAGGAGAAACAAAAATGTCTCAACCTTGAAAGACTTTAAAATTTTCACAATTACAAAGAAAATCTAACAATTAAAAAATTTCTCTTTGACATATGAAAAAAACTTTTTAATTACTTTATAAACTTTTTTCATTCTACTATAAATTCTCAATCAAACTGTAAATGTCTAACATCTCTAGTTTAAAAAAGACAAGTGAAGACAAAGTTAAAAAAAAAAATGAGTGAAGAAAATTTGTTTCGAAAGCTTTTACTATTAGATGAAAAAATTTTGATTCCAATTGGCATTTGGCCAGTTGACGATAGAAAATTTATAATGTGGAATTATGGTCACATTTTTATTCAGCTTGCATTTTACATTTTAGTTGTGGTGAAAAATGTTTTAAATCCTGAAAAAGGATCTGTTGAAAATGCTCTAATAATGGCTAATGGTGGACTTATTATCGTCGTTTATTGCATCACAGTTTTGCTCAAAAAAGAAAAATTCATAAAATTGATTAACTACGTTAAATTAATAAAAAGATCAAAAATTCATCCGCAAGAGCAAAAATTTCAAATTGAAATCGGAAAAGAATTTCAAAAAATTGCAAAAGGTTCAATTTTGGTGCTTGCTTCAGCTTTATTTCTACGAATTGTTTTACCACCAATTGAATTTATTTATTATGAATTTTTTGAAGTTGAAAAAATTTATAAATTGCCACCAGCAATGAGTTTTCCTGCTTATAATTTTCTTTTTATTGATATTTTAATTTATATTTTTGAAAGTTTCATTCGACTTCTTGTTCCTGGTCATTTAATTGGAATTTGTTCAATTTTCATTCTCACAACACTTTATATATCTTACAAGTTCTTTAGTTTGTCATTGAACTTGGAATTTTATGATGAAGATGATGATAATGTCATCAATGGTTTTATCAAAGAACACAATCAAATTATTGAGTAAGTAAAATGTTGGGAAAAATTGTTTGAATGGAACGAAACTTTTCGGTCAAGAAATTTCTGCTGAACTTTTCATACCGAAAATTTTCAACTAGTAAAACTTTTAGTACGTCAAATTTCAGCTGAAAATTTTCTCAACTGATATTTTTGGTTGAAATTTTGAGGAATTTTGAAAACAATGTTTGGTACATTATCAAAATTTCCTAACTGAAAATTTTTATTTTGAATTTTACCCAAAAACACTCAACATTGTTATTTAAATTCCCCAAAATTTCAACCAAAAAAATCGATTGAGAAAAATTTCGACTGAAATTTGACGTACCGAAAATTTTCCTGGCCGAAAACTTTCGATTCATTTAAAAAGCTACAATCAAAATATTTTACAGTAATTAAAACTAAAAATCAATTTTCTTTAATTTTCACAGAATGGCGAAAATCTTGAATGAAATTTTTTGGCCATTTTTCTTCTCAAACTGTCTTTTCAGTTTCATAAATTGTTCTTTGTGTCTTTTTTCACTCATGGCAAATAATACTAGTATAAAAACTTCAATTGATGAACTGCCACTTATGGTATCTGGTATGGGTCAACTTTTCTTTCTTTTATATTTTGGAGATCGATTACTTGAAACTGTAAGTACTTGAAAGCTTGAAATTTTTTACTATACCAAGTTTTAGTCTGTCTTCATGTTTTAGTTGTGAGTTTTACAGAACATTTAAAATAATAATTAAACACTAATGAATTAAAAAAAATTTAATTTCAGTCATCTACTGTTTCAATTGCTGCCTATAAATCCAAATGGCATACAAAATCGATTAAGAATCAAAAGAAAATTCAATTTATCATAATGCGAGGTCATAAAGCACAAACTTTGAATGTTGGCAACACTTTTCTAATTGCATCAATTTATTTGTTTTCTGAGGTAAAGAAGATTTTTTTTTCCTATTCTAAAAAATACTGCAATGTTTGTCTTAGAGTAATGAACAAAGAGAAAACAAATTTTTTGATTGAGTTTTAATTAAAATTTTTGATTTTTAATGCTTGTTCTGTTTTTTGCTATCAAAAATTGTTGCTTTTTGGCTATAAATTTGGTTTACAAATCGGAAAAATATCCGGTTATTCCCGGAAACGGGAAAATAATCTGGGAAATTCCTGGATCGGAAATTTATTCATACATTTCTATGAAAATTCTTAATTTTTAAATCAAAATTTTTTTTTTCATTTGTTTATAAAGAATTCCTGTAAACTGTTGTAAAAGCATTTTTAATCAATTTAAGAAGATATCGTTCCCGGAATTCTCAGTTTCCGGGAAATTGCAAACCCCTATCACTGAGAATAAAGCTTTATAACTGGCGTAAAGTTTGATCTCATAAAGTGTTTTAATAAGCTATAAATAACGCCCATAAATTTTTAATTTTTATAAATTTTTGAATTTTTTGCCATAAAAACGCTTTATGAGAGCAAAATTTATGCCAGTTATAAAATTTTTTCTCAATGTTATTAATATCTTCAAATATCAAGAGTTTTTTCAGTTAATTATGACCAAATTTAATTTCATTTTTAAATCTACAAAAGTTTCAATTTAAGATTTAATTATTAAAAGTTTTAAATATTTAATTTCAGATTTGTCAAAAATCTTGGGCAGCTTTTAATATTCTGAGAACAACAATGAGCAAATAAATTAATATAAAAGATTCAAAATACAGGCTTGACAACGAAAATGTAATATTATTTGAAATTATTCAAATTTGAGTAGATCAGGAATAATTTTGTATAAAAGCAGATTTAAAAAAAACATTAAGAGCAAATTTATACAAAAAATTGTGTAGATAAGACCAGAAAAAGTAGAATTTACATCATTGTTAACTCTAGTTTGAGAAAAGATAAAAAGTATCGAAAAACAGTTAAGCTAAAAGCAAGAGTTCAAAAAACAAAATGTTTAAAAATAAATTTTAGTTTTCTAATTAGTCTTAGTTATGTGTGTAATTAAAAGTTTTAAAAAAAATAAAGTTTTTTAGTTGAATATTGACCAGCACTACCTCCATTAAATTTTTAATTATTGAATTTTAACTTTTAATTGTTTTTCTGTCTTCTACATCTTGTGCCATGCAAGTTTAATCGAAATAATTTAAGATTGATGTAAAGTAATTACAAGAATAAAATTAATCGGCGGAAAAAATTGTCACTTAGTCCAAAGCAGAGTCCAACTAATTTTTAGTTGATCAAAAATAAAACACTAATCGATTAAATTTTAGTTGATTTTGAGTCAATGTTTTTACCAACTAAAATTGATTTTAGTCGGTTAAAGTCGACTAACTAATTTTTAGTCGGTTAATTTGATCGACTAAAAATCAACTAAAATTTAACCGGTTAAAATCTTCGGCAAAATTTCAACTTAATTTTAGTTGATTGAAATTTTCAACTAAAATTTAATGTTTTTAATTTTTAATTGACTAAAATTTAGTTAGTCGAAAACGATTTTGGACTCTGATTCAGATATCAAGATGAAATTACTTTGTCGAAAAGTGGATAAATTTTGTAAAAAAGCCCAGTTATTTTGCTTTTTTAATTTTCACAAGAAAACTTCAAATTAAATTTTTCTCTAAACTGTTTTAAATTTTAATAAATTTTTCTAGGCAAAGTAAATCAACAAAGGATTTTTCAAGTCAAAATTTAATTATTTCAAAAAATATTAAAATTTAAAGTTAGATTTGTTAGACAAAACATATCAAGTCTAAATTCTGAATTTATTACTGAACTGAATACACTAAAACTAGTAAATTAAAGCTTCAATTCCAAATTTTTGAAAATAAATGCTTTTCAAATTTTCCATGAATAATTTTAAAATTTAAATTCTAATAAAAATTTGAAATTTTCAAAGGGTCCAAATTCATCAAAAAATCCAACAAAATAACAAAAAATCTAACAAATTAACGAAAAATTTTTTGTTAATTTCATACAAAATTTTTGAGTTTCAATGGTTACTTTTTTTTCGCTATCAAGAGTTTTAAGCCCTTGGCAAATTGTTGAAATTGCAATTTTATGAAAACTTTTTTGCTGAGAAAAACAATCTTGAAACTTTATTAAGAAATATGAAAATACAGAAAAATGTCAATTCCAAAAAGGAAAATCTTTCCTACAAAATATTCCCTACGCCGTTATTACTGCTTGAATTTTATTAAAAATGCATTCAGATTTGAACTGAGCTTGAAGGATATCTTTTAAGTTTTAATGCTAAGCAGTAATCATTTATTTCATCAAATAATAAAACTTTCTTTAGCTTTCAAGGTTGATTTTTAAATTTCTTAATAAAAGCTTCAAATTTCAATTCTAGTTTAAACAAAAATGTCACAACCTTGAAAGACTTTAAAATTTTCACAATTACAAAGAAAATCTAACAATTAAAAAATTTCTCTTTGACATATGAAAAAAACTTTTTAATTACTTTATAAACTTTTTTCATTCTACTATAAATTCTCAATCAAACTGTAAATGTCTCACATTCTTTAGTTTAGAAAAGACAAGTGAAGACAAAGTTTAAAAAAAAATGAGTGAAGAAAATTTATTTCGAAAGCTTTTACTATTAGATGAAAAAATTTTAATTCCAATTGGCATTTGGCCAGTTGACGATAGAAAATTTATAATGTGGAATTATGGTCACATTTTTATTCAGCTTGCATTTTTCATTTTGGTTGTGGTGAAAAATGTTTTAAATCCTGAAAAAGGATCTGTTGAAAATGCTCTGATAATGGCTAATGGTGGACTTATTATCGTCGTTTATTGCATCACAGTTTTGCTCAAAAAAGAAAAATTTATAAAATTGATTAACTACGTTAAATTAATAAAAAGATCAAACACTCATCCACAAGAACGAAAATTTCAAATTAATATTGGAAAAGAATTTCAAAAAATTGCAAAAGGTTCGCTTTTAGTGCTTGCAGCAGCTTGTTTGCTGCGATTTGTTCTACCACCAATTGAAATTATTTATTATGAATTTTTTGAAGTTAAAAAAGTTTATAAATTGCCACCAGCAATGGCTTTTCCTGCTTATAATTTTCTTTTCATTGATATTTTAATTTACATTTTTGAAACTTTCATGAGACTTCTCATACTTGCTCATTTGGTTGGAATTTGTTCAATTTTCATTCTCACAACACTTCATATCTCTTACAAGTTCTTTAGTTTGTCATTGAACTTGGAATTTTATAATGAAGATGATGATAATGTCATCAATGATTTTATCAAAGAACACAATCAAATTATTGAGTAAGTAAAAAATTACACAGTAATAAAAACTAAAAATTAAATTTTTCTTTTATTTCGACAGAATGGCAAAAATCTTGAATGAAATATTTTGGCCATTTTTTTTCTCAAACTGTCTTTTCAGTTTCATAAATTGTTCTTTGTGTCTTTTTTCACTCATGGCAAATAATATAAGTTTAAAAAATTATATTGTTGAATTGCCACTTTTAGCAACAGGAATGGGACAACTTTTCTTTCTTTTATATTTTGGAGATCGTTTACTTGAAGCTGTAAGTATTTGAAACCTTATAAAATTTTTACTACACTAAATTTGAGTTTGTCGTCATGTTTTGTCTGTGAGTTTTACATAGAACAATTTTTACCAAAGTCTGTCATTGTAAATTTAAATTTGGTTGTGTTTATAATGGAAAATTCATTTCATTTACTGTGAAAATAATAAAGTCAAGCAGAGTTGTAAAAGTAGAATCTATCAGAGCCATAAGTCGACTAAAAATTTGTACGTAAGTCGACTTAGCATATAGTTTATTAATCGACTTCGGTCTCTAGAATCTACTTTGTTGCTTTTGTCTACTTTCTACAGTAGTTTTCGGCTACAGTCACCAAATGGATTCTTTAGTCACTGGCTATTTTTGAAAAGTAGCTTTAAAAGTTGTACTCATTTTCATAAGAGAAAAAGTAGCCAGTAGCCATAAAAGTATATTTTGCTACTACTTTTTTAGTAAGCCAATGGCTACATTAGATTTTGGACCAATATTTCAAAAATTCTGTAGTTAAGGATAAAGAAGCAGCCAGAGCTGTCAAAATACTCAACTGTAAGCAATAGCTCAAAGCTATTCTTGTCATTAGCTTTTAACTACTTTTTTGCATATGAGAAAAAGTAGACAGAAATCAAAATCAATTAGCTAGTAAGCAATAATTGCAGTATCTATTTACATACAGTAACCAAAATCTTCTGTAGAAAGTAGCCAAAAACAGTATTAATTTTACAAATCTATCTTTAAGATAATAATTAAATACTAATGATTCTAAAATTTGTTTAATTTCAGTCATCAACTGTTTCAATTGCTGCCTATAAATCCAAATGGCATACAAAATCGATTAAGAATCAAAAGAAAATTCAATTCATCATAATGCGAGGTCATAAAGCACAAACTTTGAATGTTGGCAACACTTTTCTAATTGCATCAATTTATTTGTTTTCTGAGGTAAAGAAGAGTTTTTTTTTCTGTTCTAAAGAAATTTTGAGATATTTTTCTTAGAACTTTAAGCAAAGAGGAAACAATTCTAACAAGAGAACAAAAGTTGTTTTCGAAACTTTTTACCGAGAATAGAGCTTTATAGCTGGCATAAAGTTTGATCACATAAAGTGTTTTTGTAAGTCATAAATAGCACTTTATGCCACTTATAAAATTTTTCTCATACGAATTTTTATGCCTCAAAAAATTTTGATTTTTCCAGGCATAAAGACGCTTTATGAGAGCAAAATCTATGCCAGTTATAAATTTTTTTCTCAGTCTTATTAATATCTTCAAATGTCAAGAGTTGTTTCAGTTAATTATGACCAACTTCAAATTCATTTTTAAATCAATAAAAGTTTCATTTTCAGATTTGATTATTAAAAGATTTAAATATTTATTTTCAGATTTGTCAAAAATCTTGGGCAACTTTTAATATTCTGAGAACAACAATGAGCAAATAAAATATGACATAAAAAATTCAAGGCTAACAACGAACATGTAACTATATTCAAAATTGCACAGATTGAGCAGATTAGAGACAAATTTGTACTAAATAGACGAAAGTAAGAGCAAATTTTTATAGAAATTAGAACAAATTTATACAGAAAAAGTGCAGATAGCAGAATTCACATCGTCCTTAACACAGGTTTAAAATAAAATAAAAAATTAAAAAATAATTTATCTAAAAGCAAAATTTCATAAAAAAATTTTTAAAATAAATTTAGAAATTCTAAAGAGACGTAAAACCTTTGTTTTGCATGTTATTAAAAGTTTTAAAAAGAAATGAAGTTTTCTAGCTGTATATATCAGATTCTCACACTAAAAGTTTTCTAAATTGATTTAAATTTTGATAACTTTTTTTTTTAAATTGAAAAAAAAAAAATTAAGTTAGAAACATTCGAGTCAAAATTTAATTGCTTTGAAAAATATTAAATTAAAAATTTACAATGAGGTTCACACGGACTTTACAGGACTTTATTAATGTTCAATAAAAGATTTAGACATTTCTTTAAAACAATCGTCCTTCTAGTCTGACAGCTGAGAGCAGAAAAAACTAAAATCGTGTTTGAATTCGCATAAAAATATAACTCGCTCTTTAAACGACAATGAGATTTGTATGGATAATAAAGTTTCTAAAGTGGAATTTTCGCTAAATCACAGAATGCACGTAGACTTGTAACCAAGCCAATAACGAAATAATAGCAAACTTGCTCGACTCTTCAAATCGATTTCAAAAAATGTCTTATTTCTGCTTAATCAAGTATTTTATACAAGATAATCGAGAAAAGGTAGAGTAGAGGAAAAGTACATTGGCTTTTCTACAAATACATAAATTAATTATGACTCTATTGCCTTTTAAAATAATTATCTTACATTTTTATCGTCTGACCTCGTGGACTTGTTACAACAAAAAGAAAGAAAGAAGTTATAACAGTTTTTCAGGGGAATATCTGTTATAAAATTCAAAATATTACTTTACGTTACATATTTCATGAAATCTTTAATTTTTATAACAATTGCATTGAAAATGTTCGGATCGTTCCGTAACATAGACTGTTGTGACCTAATCCCGAGTGCGCTTGAGCAGTCGAAGTATCAAACTTCTGAAAGAAAGCGCAGCCTATTCTCGAACCTGGACTACGCTGTTCTTCAGATCAAGTGCATGAACCTCGCGAACACAGAGGTGCTCAACTACTCATAAGATTTAGATGTTTCAAAAACAGTGTTGTTATCGTAGACGTCTACATTCTACAACTTAGAATGTGTAGACGAATATTTACGGTTTACGTGTGAATTGTGTCTACATAGACGAATTCTTAGACCGTTGACAATTTACTTTCGTCTACTTAAACAAACATATTAAAACTTGTAAAATAAAGCTAAATATTCAGATTTTCGCAAATAAATGTCTCTCAATTTTTCCATGATTAATTTTAAAATTTAAATTTGAATTAAAATTAGAAATTTTCTAAGAATTTCTTGGTTGCAGACACAATTTGCTCTTTTTTAGGTTTTTTCGTAAATCTTTAAAAATTAAGAAAATTTTCAACTTACATTTTGTAGCGTCAATAAAATTGAATCCAATAGTAAAACCATCTTTAGAAGTTGAAGAATCAGAGACAAAAACAATTGTAGCAATATTGTCTGTTGTTGTAATAACTCGAGGAATTGTTGTTCCACAAAATGGTCCAACTTCTTCACCATTTCCACTACCGTTATTATAAATTGTCAAATAATCATATTTGCACGCTGAATCATGCTCAAGTTCAAAATTCAAAACATTCATTTGGATTACATAACCTTTGGGAGCAACAACAAGCCATTTGCAAAATAAATTTGTCTCATAAACTCCATTGTCATCTTCATCCATTGGCGGTTTAACTAATTCTTTTTGATCTCTAATTAATCCTCCACATTTGATATCAACAAAAGTATAATTAGCTTGAAATCCTCGACCAAAAACTGAAGCATCTGATGCAAATTCAATATGCAATTGATTGAAATTTGATGTAATAATTCCAGGTTTATATGCACCACAGAATTTCCCAAGACTTGTCGTATTGTCAGCTGTTGAACCATCATAAATATGAAGATAATCAAATTCACATGATGAATGTTGCTCAATGTCAAAATCGAGAACATTTAAGACAATTATTTTTCCTTGTGGTGCAATTATGTCATATTCACATAGTCTATCTGAATCATAAATGTTTGGATAATTTGGACTCGAAATTATTGCTGTTTCAGCTGTGTAAATTCCACCACAAACTGATAGAATGAAAAATAAAAATAAAAATCAAGAGGTAAGATCTTTTGATACTTCAAATAAAAATCGATCATCAATTATGTCCCATACTGTAACTCTAATGTACATCTTTTAGCTTTTGCCAAATTAAATATAAATTTTTATTAGTCTAGTACACCACATGAAAATTTACTTACTGAGTTGATATTGAAGTTGAAAACCAATATCACTAGTTGACCAATCTGAGATAAATTTGATTGTTACAATGTTCGTTTGTGATGTAATTATAGGAGGCATTACTGAACCACAATAACGACCAATTAAAGTGTCACTGTTTTCTTCTCCTTCGTAAATCTTTTAATAAAAGAAAAAATTATAAACTTAAAATTTTTAGAAGAAAAATCGAATTGAATTTTGTGTAAAGCTCAAGAAAAATTACTGGCAAATTTATAACATTTTTCACATGCACGTTCACGAGTTATTTCAAAAACTTTAATAAAATCAGAAAAAAATCCTTTTTGACCACAAAATTGTTTTCACCAAACAGAATTTTCACCACAAAAAAAAATTTCCATAAGTCTTTTCAAAATGTATTTCTAATACAATAAATGTAAAGTGTAATTTCTTTTGATTCACAGAAATTATTTGAAATTATTTCGAGAAAATTTTCATCAAACTAAATTTTGCAATAAAAGCACTGATGTTTTACATTAAATACGGTCTTAACTTGTCACTGACGGTTAATATTATTGAATTTCTTTAAACTAAAAATATTAAAATTTGGTAAATATTTTTTTAAAATTTTTCTCACCTCAACAGCATCAAATTTGCATGTTGAACTTTCTTCAAGTCCAAATTTCTTAAATTCAATTCGAACTCTTGAATCACTTGGCATTCTTATGACATAATCGCATAACAAATTATGCTTATAAGTATTATCATTGATGTCCATTGGTGAAGATATATCACCTTTTGCAGCAGTATAAACTCCACCACATCCTGGTATACCTTCAACAACTGAATAAGCTATTTGAAATCCTGCATCAGTTGAATCACCATCAGAATGAAAATGAATTGTTGCGACATTTCCAGGAGTCAAAAGCGGTGCTGGAACTGTTGAATTACAGAATTTTCCTAAACTTGATGATGATGTGCTGTCACCGCTGTGAATTTCAAGAAAATCAAAATTGCAAGTTGGATGAGTTTCAATCATCAAAGTGTAGAACAAAAATTGAATTCTTTTTCCTGGTGGAGCGAACAAAATCCACTCGCAGTCGCTATTTATTGGGTAATTCCCTGGGGAACCTGGTGATGCGATGGTTCCATGTGTTGAAATATTTCTTTCACCACCACAAACTGTTAATTAACAATTTTAAATTTAGAATTTTAATTTAATTTTTAATGTCTTAACCTGGATCTATTGACTCCCATTTTAATTCAAAACCATCATGTGCTGTGCTGTTGTCTGATCTAAACCACAAATAAAGTTGATTGTGCGTCGAAATTATATTACCTCCTTTCGGTAATGATGAACCACAAAATCGTCCTATGATGTGCGATGCTGCAGATCGACCATCATGAATCTATTTTGAAATATGTCAAATTTCAAAAATTAACGACATTTTAAAAGTAGAATTTTTGAAATTTTTTCGAAATTAAAATTTCATTCTTACGGCAATTGGTTCATTCAAAGAGAAAATTTTAACTCACTTGTAGCCAATCGTATCGACATTCATTGCTGAATTCAACATTAAATGATACAAAAGTGATATTTAATACTTTTGTGATGTTTGTTTTAATAAGCCAGGCACATCTCGAATTATGTTGATAAGTTTTTGCTGCCGGATCAATTGGATATCGCAAAGTTCCATTTTCGGCATTTAATACGCCTCCACAAGTTGCTTGTTGACTTTCACATCGACTTCCAATAAAACCACGCGGGCATGTGCACCGAAATCCAAAACCCATTCTTAATGTTGTGCAATTGCCACCATTTCTGCATGGATTTGGTTCACAATTATTACGGATTCTATCACAAAGTGGTGGACTTGTGCCAGGTGGGCAACTGCAATAAGGATGAGTTCCATTTGGAATGCAAGTTCCACCATTGCGACAAATAAGTGCCAGACATGGATTAGGTGCCATTGCAACGCAACCATTTTCACCAAAACCATTGCCAGTGAAGCCAAATTTGCAAGTACATGATGGTGGAGAATTTGGATATTGAATACAAATTGCATTTGAGTTGCAAATGCTGCTATCGGCACATTGATTTATTGTGTTGGACTGTCGTGGAATACAAATTCTTCCATCACCTTCATAACCAAGTGGGCATTGACCGCAACTTTAAAGATTAACAGAAAATTTTAATTTTCATATGAGAAATTAGGGATGAAAATTTTATTGTGATTAAAACAAAGTAAATATTGAAAAATAAAAATTTTATATTGAAACTAAAGCCTGAGAACTTTAAAAGAAATTTTTGATTTCAATTTGATTCTAAGTTTGAAAATTAACTATATTTAGGCAGATATTTTAACTTTATCTTATAAAAGCAAAGTATCAATCAAAAAATTGAAAATTAAGATGAGAAATCGAGATTTTACCACAAATAAAATCAAGTCAAAAAGTAATCATAGTAAACAAAAATAATTCTCAGACCTTAATCGAAACAATTTTTTCTTGATGAAATTTAAAAATCTTTTGAGCTTAACAAAGTTTAAATGAATTTTTGCTTGATTTAATGAAAATTTCGAAAATTGTTAAAATATTCTTACCGAGAAGATCCATAAGTATTTATGCATTCAACTTTTGGTGATATGCTGCAGCCTCCATTGTTGACTTCACATTCATCAATATCTCTACAGAAATAACCATTTCCACGATATCCACTTGGACAGGGACTGTTTTAGAAGAAAAAATTAGTTTTTATGCAAGGAGTTAGAACTCTTGATAGCGAAAACAGAGCAACCATTGAAATTCAAATATTCTATATGAAACTAACAAAAAAATTTTTGTTAATTTGTTAGAATTTTCATAGAGTTATTTCCCTTAATTTTTTGACAGAAAGTTTTAAAATTTTGTAGTAATAAGTAACGAAAATGTAAGCTATATTTGCATTTTGCAAACTTTTTAAAAGAATTTTAGCTACAAAATCAGTTTAAAAACACAAACATAAAAGTCCACAATATTGAATTTACTAGTGATTTATTTACTCAAATCAGTTAGTTTAAGCAAAGAAGTTCAACTATGTTAAGGTACATTAAAGCACATCATAACATCAAGAGTAACTTGAAAGCACTTTTAAATATAAGTTATTTTCACTTGTCTAAAATTTTTATTTACTTACCCACAAAAGAAAGACCCAGGAGTATTAATACATTGTACAGGAGGATCAACAGAGCAATGTGGTCTCATTTCTTGACATTCATCAACATCTTGTGTGCAAGCACGACTGTTGTTGTCTTTTCTCCATCCTTGATTGCAAATACATGAATAACCATCTTTATTATTATCATGAACACAAATTCCTTGACCACAAATTTCAGATTGTGGCACTGAAAGACAATCAACTTTTCTACGATTACAATGAATGCCGGTCCAGTGTTCTGGGCAAATGCATCTGTAAGAAAATTATTGAAAGATGAGAAACGAGTTTTGAAAAATCAAAAGTTTGCAATGAATTAACAACAAAATTGAGGTTTGTTGAAGAATTTAAAATATAATTTTGTGAACTTTGCCAAATTTTTAGTCAAAGTTTAAGAAAATTTTTGACAGCCGTAAATTTAACTAACAAAAATTTAAAATTTTTTATTTAACTCACTCATAAGAGCCAACAGTATTAACACAAGTTGCTCCGTTTTGACAACCTAAATCAGTTCCAGCATATCTTGCACATTCATTAACATCAAGAGTACATTGTGGTCCTTCATAATTTTCTCTACATTCACATCGATAAGTATCGAATAAATTATAACAAGTTCCACCATTTTGACATGGATAACTTTTGCAATGATCTTTTGTTAATCTTTCTGTTAAATTTGCTAATTTTTGCTCGAGATCGTTGATTCTTCGATTAATTCTATTAAATCTTTGACGATCATTTAAAACTGTGCCATTTGTGTCATTTCGATTGTGATTTATGTCATATTCAAGTGCATTAAGTCGAAGTGATTGAGTTCGAATAATTTCTTTAAATGTTTGAATTTGATTAAGAACACTTGTGACATCTGATGATGGAAATGATTGAGAATTTTTGTCATTTCTTGTGACATTTGTGAGTGACAGAATGTCTTGATTGTTGACTAAAAAACGTGATCTTCCTTTTAGTCTCACTGAAATGTCTTTTGAATTTGCTGACTCGAAAATTAAATTTCCATCATTAACGAGGATTTTTGGTCTATTTAGAAATAAAATTTAAATTAGATATTTTTTCTCTTTTTTAAATTTTTAAATAAAAATTGAAGAAAGTTCAAAAATTTTTATGAACTTTTTCCACTTATTTTAATTTTAATAATAATTTTAGTAAATTTACTGGTCATCATAAAGTTCTGATCCTGCTCTTTTAATTTTATTAAGAGATACTAAAAGTATCAAAAAATTCCACAACTTCATTTGTTTCACTATTTCACTTCACTAAAAATTAAAAACTTTGTGAGCTCAAATGAAGCTAGAGCATTGATTTTATACAATTTTAATGTAGGCGTAAAATAGAAAAATTCTCTATAAACAAAAATTAAATCTGCTTGTATTGAATTTCTTACTAATTATGATAAAATGATGAGTTTTATATTACAGTAAATAATCAAATTTTATGAATGAATTAAAAAAGTTGAATGAACAATGTATAAATATTTACTAGAGCTCAGCAACATGAGCATACTTCTTCTTTTTATACTCATATTGCAGAGTCCTTAGATTTGCTCAAATGCATCTGTGAAGTAAAACAAGTAGATCAATCTCGACGTCCTCGTACACTCAAAAAAATCTTATAGTAATATTATAGTAATTCCTTACAAAATTTTTACTATTTGTTAGTAAGAATAGCACTTACTATGCGTAGAGTAAATTTTGATAAAATTTAGTAAATGCTTTATTTACTATTGAAAAGTAAATTTTACTATAAAATAGTGAGTGCTATTCTTACTATTAAAATAGTCAAAATACTCTATTTCATAGTAAAAAAAATTGTGAAGCAAAAAATAATTTTTACTATAGAACATTTTTAAGGTCTTTTTATTTTACTATGTTTATAGTGAAATTTTACTAGTCACCCATCTAAGTACTAATCAGCTTTAATGTTGCTTAACTTTTATATTTCAATCTGTTCTCTCATATCCAGGTCCTTTACATCCGCGTGAATGAATTTTTTGCAAAATACAAACATAAATTTTTTTTATACAAATTATAATTTTTTGATAAATTACTAAATTTTTTACATTTTTCTTATTATGTAATTAAAGATATCTTTTTCACAAAATAGAAATCATTTAAAATTTGTATTTTAAAAGAGTAAATATAATTACTATCTTTATAGTAAGAATTACTATGATTAAAGTAAATATTTACTTTGTTGAAAGTAAAATTTACTTTAATTAAATGAAAATGGTATTCACTATAAATATAGTAAATTTTACTATTCATGTTATGAAAAAATCACTATTACTTAAAATCACTAAAATACTTAAAAAAACTCTTTTAAAAATTCGCACATGCAATTAACACCATGTGCGAACTATGAAAAGTATTGAAGTATTTTGTACTATAGTAAACACTTTTCATAGTTCGCACATGTTGTTAATTTTATGTGAGAGCTTTTAAAAGTGTTTAATACAGTACAAAATAGATAAAAATACTTAAAAAAACTCTTTTAAAAATTCGCACATGCAATTAACACCATGTGCGAACTATGAAAAGTATTGAAGTATTTTGTACTATAGTAAATATTTTTCATAGTTCGCACATGGTGTTAATTACATGTGGGAATTTTTAAAAGAGTTTTTTTAAGTATTTTTATCTATTTTGTACTGTATTAAACACTTTTAAAAGCTCTCACATAAAATTAACAACATGTGCGAACTATGAAAAGTGTTTACTATAGTACAAAATACTTCAATACTTTTCATAGTTCGCACATGGTGTTAATTACATGTGGGAATTTTTAAAAGAGTTTTTTTAAGTATTTTTATCTATTTTGTACTGTATTAAACACTTTTAAAAGCTCTCACATAAAATTAACAACATGTGCGAACTATGAAAAGTGTTGAAGTATTTTGTACTATAGTAAACACTTTTCATAGTTCGCACATGGTGTTAATTTCATGTGAGAACTTTTAAAAGTATTTAATACAGTACAAAATACATAA
>JACWBX010003531.1:0-17129 GCA_014622435.1 Polypedilum pembai
CCATCTTCGGCATTTTCGTTGCCTTCACCTGAATTGGCATCAGTAGAATTTTGATTATGCATGAGAGATGAAAGTGTCTGATTATCCTCACCTTCACTCGTGTGCTTTGAGAATTCAGTGCTATTATTGTCATGTGAAACTGAATTTTCATCCGAAACATTGCCTTTCTTGGACTTCTTTTTCGACTTGTCCTTTTTCGATTTACCTTCTTTTGGACTTTTTGGTTCTTTTGGAACTTTCGGTGCACGTGGTTTTCTAGGCTTTTTTATTTTCTTGCCACTAGCATCCGTCGATGTGTCTAAATCGCCAATCGAGTTGTCTTGCGATATGTCAGCCATGTCATGGTCTTCTGAATAAATTTGAGACAAATCGCCTGTACCTGCTGTCACTGAATCTTCACTAACTGGTAAATTTGATGGATTAATAGCACTCGATGAGTTTTCCTCAGTTGCTTGAGCCTGTGACTGCTTTTCAGACTTCTTCTGGCGTGGTTTTCTAGGCTTTGATGAATTACTTCGACCTCTGCCTCTACCCGTTGTACTTGTAACTTGTGGCGAGTCAATCATCGAAAACATTGGATTCTGAAGCACACATGATGGTGTTCCACCAACACATTGATCAGTTGTCTCATGTTGCTGAAGAATATTCATCCTTTCTTGCAATTTATGAATTTTCTCCTGTGTTTCAGCAGATGGTTGCATTTGCATTTGATAGAGTTCATTTAATTGTTGTTGCAACATTGCTCGCTCTTGATGATGTGGCATTTGTGTATAAGGTGATTGCTGCATATTGTAGCCCATATTGTACGATTGTTGTTGCTGTGGATATGCTGAAATCATTCCTGACTCCATCTTTGACTGCGATGGAATGTCAACCTAGAAAAAACGATTTTGAATTATGAAGAAACATTCAGATATTCGCGCGCATAGAAAACTTACATTCTTTGTTATTTCTGCCCCGACATTTGTCATTTCATTCAGTATTTGCTTATCATTTTCATTAATCATTGTTGAATCAGCTGACTTGGGCTTTTGAATTTCAGAGCCGAAACCAAATTCTAGGTTGTCAATTTTATCACTTCCTGCATCTTGCTGTAACTGTGGAATACTCATTGGATCTTGTTCATTTCCATCATCTATTTTCTGCTGTTCTTGTGTTTGACTATTACCGAAGTCATCAAGAGCACTCTTTTCAGTTGCATCGAGATATGAATTAACATCTTGATCCATTGTCGATTGCTGATTGGCATTTTCATCCTGCATAGCATCATTATTGAAACTGTTTGCCTGCAGCATGCTATTGGCATTATCACTTATTTGACTACTTTGACTATTTTCGTTAGTGGTTTGAGAGAGCAGTGAATCATCAATACTTGATTTCTGTGCTGTCGATGACAAATTTGATGTATTGACTGTCGCGCTATTTGAATAACTATCGAGCAAATTTAGATCTGATGACTGATCTGTAGACTCGAGTGTCGAGAGTGAAGACTGATTGGTGCCCGCTGTTTGCTGAAGACCAACTGTCGAATACTGATCTTGTTGTTCAAGCTGCTGCTGCTGTTGAGCTTGTTGAGTGTGCTGTGGTGACATCATGTTCATAGAATTTCCTAATTGCTGTGCTTGTTGCTGCTGTTGTTGAGAAGGAATTGATGGTGTAAGATTTTCATAAGGTTTATGAATCGAATCGAGCTGTGACTTTTGCTGTTGATTTAATTGATCTTCATAGCTACTATAAGCCGATTGTTGGCTCTGTTGTAGTTGGTTTGTCTGTTGTTGTTGTTGTTGTGGTGGAGGAATAACTTGAATAGGCGTTTGTTGCGTCTGTGTTCCCATCAAATCAGGCATTTGATTCATCATTTGAGCAGGCTGTGCTTGATTCTGTGGCATTTGTTGTGACATTTGCATTTGATTTTGTGACATCATACTATGATGACTACTTCCATTCATTTGTGATCGATGTGTAGGCCATTGTTGATGTTGTGGTGACATAGCGACATGCGGACCAAGTGGTGATAATGGATTATTATTTGGCATTGACGGAAGTGTTTGTTGTCGATAATTTGGTTGATTATAATCTATTCCGCCAGCATTTGGCATTACCATTTGCTCGAGTGCTTGCAGCGTATTTGAAGGCGCAATTGAGGCTTTAACAGGCGCTGCAGACTGTTGCATTGGCAGTGCAGATTGTGAACGTGCACTAGGACTCGGTATATGTGGATGTGGAGATTGATTGTTAGTTGGTTGCTGTTGAACTTGTTGAGTCTGCTGTTGTACGACTGGCGGTTTCGCAGGAGACATTACAGGTCGTGGTGACATATGAGGCTGAGGATGAGGCGACATTTGAGGTCGTGGACTCATTTGTGGAGAAAGTTGAGGGAACGGTGCTCTATATTGAGGACTGCTCGAATGCTGTTGCTGTTGTGTGGCGGGGGCTTGTTTTGAATTGGATAAATAAGTTGGTCCTTGTGGCGTTGAACCTTGTGCTCCTGACATTTGACTGTAACTCGGCAGCATTCCATGGCTCATCTGATGAGGATTATGCTGAAGTGATTGCTGACTCGTAGATTGTTGTTGTGAATTCATTGCTGTCTGGTGCTGAGCTTGTTGTTGACTTGCACTTGTCGAATGATGCATCGATGTTTGTGATGTCAAATGAGATTGTTGAGATTGAGCTTGTTGCTGCTGAGTGCCATGTGTTGAACCAAGCACAGGCTGCTGACTGGCTGCATTCATTGTCGGATGCAACTGATGCAATTGCTGCTGCTGATGGCTTTGAGCTGTTTGACCTAAATGGGATTGTGTCTGCTGTTGCATTTGAATTGGCGGCAAGCCTTGACCTGTCAAATGTCCATAACTGGACTGATCAATCTGTGAATGACCATAGGCAGGATGTTGGGCTGTTGCTGTTCTAGTATTTTGATGTTGAACGCCATAGCCTCCATAAGGTTGTGCGGCGGGAGTCGGCACTTGTTGAGGTGGCGTTCCATACATTTGATGTCCGCTTTGCGGATAATGCTGTGATATTCTTTGTTGAGCTTGCTGTTGTTGTTGTTGATGTTGAGATTGGGGTAGCGTAGGATAACCTTGTTGCGGAATCATACCTCCCATCATATTTTGTTGCGTTGAATATGCCGATTGCATGGCTTGTTTCGGATCTTGTGGATAATTTGACATATGACGATAGCTTCAAGGTTAAGAAAATAAAAAATCAATAAAAAAAATTATTTAAAGCTATAAATTTAATTATAATACCTTTGAGGTTGTCTTTGTGGCGGTTGAGGAGCTTGTGGATGTGAGCCATAACCCATCGGTTGCGCTGCATAGGGCTGTGGCGGAACAGGTTGTGGCGTACTCCATCCAGTTATGTCACTTAAACTCATTCCTGCATGCTGATCGGCACCTGTCATTGAATACATGCCATCGGTCGGTTGATAAGTTGGATACTGAGGCTGCTGTTGATGCAATGGCATTGGAGCTCTTTGCCGTGGTGGTGGCGCTCCATAGCCAGGTGGCCCCATTCTCGGAGCCGTTGGATCATATCTATAATAAGCGTCTCTACAAATTTAAAAAAAAAAGTTTAAAAGTTTATAATTATGAAAATTTTATTAATTTTTTTTACCCTTGTCCTCCGTGATACATATTTTGGGCATTTCCATCCATTTAGAGTTGTTAATAAAAAGATTCTCCTCTAACGGTTTGTTTATAGCTTATTAATTTTACTTAATGCTCTGATCTTTCCTCTTCGGAGGTTTTTATCTAAATACTAGTTGACATTTGTTGTTTAATTATTATAAACATACAAGTATTCGATTAAATTAGTGGTTTCATCACTTTGAAGCTGCATATTTCGTCATTTTTCACTCAATCGCGATTGTTTTTACTACAGTTATTAAAATTACTTTTTGTGTTATTCTCTTATATACCTGCAACAACATGAAAGTTTCGAAATCAATTAAAATGTGCTCTGAAATTAACTTTTTAAATTCTCATAATTCTCTCATTTTCTCTCAGAGAGAGAATTTCAAATTTTTCTTATTTAAGGGCAATTTCATGAACAAAATAATTTTATATTTTCTGTTTAGCATTAAATTACAAATAGAACATTTTTATAAAATCTGATTGAATTTTCGCAAGAGTTTCTTATTCTTTTTTGCTGCTTTTATGATTATTTACTCGTGAAATTGCCCTAAAATCTAATTCAAAACTTATAAGAATTTTCAATAAAACAAAAAGAAAATTCTTTCACATTCTCACAAACACATTCACAAAAATTCTCTCTCATCATCATCATCATTAAATTCATATACAACGATGAAAAAAAAATATTTTCTGTAAAAAATTTCAAAAAAAGAATAAGAATAAAATTAATGGCAGACTCATGGCAGACATTCATGAATTTTTGTTTTATTATTATTTGTCAACGTTTTTCACTGCGTCCTATAAGAATTCCTGGCTGAATGTTTGCATGTCTTAGACACCTAAGGGGAAAAGCTATACGCTTATGATAGTTTTTTAAATTCAACATAACAACGCACAGTTTCTCCCCTCAGGTATCAAGACGACTTAAAGTTTTCCTCTTCATATTTTTGAAGGTTAGTGGGTGGTGTTTGAAAGGAATTTGACCTCTTTCTTAGTCGCGGCTTTTCCACCCATTTCCATTGACACCTCCTTTCACTTATTAAAGCAATGCATTGAACTCCATGTCTCATACATTCACACATTCCGGAAATTCCGGAACGAGAGTGAAAAAGCTTTAACATCAATAATAATACACGACCTTGATGAGGCACGCAAGCAACCACTTGTGGGAGAGAAATTTTTTCCAAGTTTCAAATCATGATGGAAAATAATGATGATGATTTGATGAGGGAGGAAGAAAGAAAAAAAAAACTTTTCTTTTGTTTCCTTTCCTCGTGTGCGCACTTTAAAGAGAATTTTTCACATTTTCTCGAAACTGCAGCAATGATAAAATCTTGCGTATGAGAAAAAGTTGGCAAAAAGTGAGGTTATAGAATGAAAAAATCAATAAAACATAAAACAAAGAATGCAGTTTTTTTTACTCTTTTTATATTTTTTTCGAGAAAATAATTTTTTTTCCATCAAATGACACAAGACCACCATTTTATAAAAAAAGAGATGTAAAACCTTCTTTACTTTTATAGCAAATGGAAAAAAATCCCTTTTTCACTTCGCATGACCCTTTCTGTGTATTTTTAATATTTATCACAATCCTCGCGATAATTTTTTCTTGAAGCTTGAAATCTCTCAAATTTTTCATCACAAAATTTTAAAAATAAGTTCACTGACCTAGTTATGAGAAAATATTTAAAAAATTCATGAATTTTATATTGCCGTAATTTTCCAACTTGTGGTCTTTTTCCGCTTGTCTATACATAACAGCAGTAACAGCAAACTGAAAAATCAATAATCTCCTTTTTTACATCATTTTTGCTTTCTCTGTCAGCAGCAAAAACAACAACAATAGCTATATAAAATCCGCAAAAACACGAACTATACACACAAATTACATTTTTTTGCTGTTATGCGATGCTTTTTGCCATACAACTACCATCTCTTGTATGTTTGTTTGATATAAAATTGAAATTGCGATACATTCTAGAGCATAAAATGGTTTATACCTGAGCAGAGAAAAATGGATCAAGTGCCACTCGAGCGTAGGAAGAAAATGAAAAATGTCCTCTTTCTTCAATTATTGTCCCCAAGTAATTTTACGATGCTTTCTTGCAATGAAAATTCTTTTACTCACAAGACACCACGCAAATATACACGCACGAGTAGGATAATAAATTTATTGACTTTCTTTTCTTCTTTTAATTTACTTTTTGTTGTAGAAGATTTCTAGAATAATTGAATATTTTATTTTAGTGCTGTAATTTTTGAAGTTTGTTATGAAATTGAAATTTTTGTATTTCTTAAAAAAGATGTTATTACTTTTAAAAAATTCATAATAAAGTTACAAATGTAACTATTTTAACCCTTATATTAAGATCGAATTGATTAAATTTTTTTGATATTAAAAAAATATTTAGATTGAATTCAATTTCTTCTAAATTTTTCCCTTCTAAAACAGAATAAAGAAGAAATTTCCATAAAAACGTGTCTTTTTTTTATTACAAAACTATTATAGTTATTATATTTTGTATGAAAATAAAATTCAATCGATATAAAAACTTTTATCATGTCAGACAATAAATTATTGAAAATTTAATCAATCATACACGCATGCATTAGTAAATAATTAAATTTTTGCAAAGCAAATGAATAAAAGAGAAAGAGATAAAAAGATGAAATAAACAAAATGTCGGAAAATTATTGCTTGCCACCGCAGCAGCACCACAGCAAAATATGTGTATATTGAAAAATATAAGTACAGTGGAGAGAAAAGAAAATGAAGAAAAAAAGAGAGAGAGACATGATAATGAAAGTGCGTCGCTGGCATGAACACTAAAAAGGTATTAAGTGCGAATATGGAAAATCCGATTGTTGGGGAAAGAGGGTGTCGTTTTTGTCGCACACACTAAAAAATAAAATTTTATGTGAGAGCGAGAATACACAAATCTTCATCTTGCCACTGATTTTTCCTCGTTTTTCGAGAATTTTCTCTTTCACTCTCTTGCCATAGTATGTGACAAATAAAAATCAATACAATTTTAATTACATTCGCCATCGTTCTTTTTCTTATATTCAGTAAATTTATTATTTTTTTTAACAGAACAAAAGCTCAAGAATTTACAGAGAAAAGCACCAAAGTTACAAACGTTTATTAATTAGAGTAATAATTTCCTCATAGAAAAAGAAATATAGGCCAGACATCATGCCACTCTTTATGACAGCCGGTGCAAGACCCTTGTACAAGCCACTAAAACTTTCCCTCATAAATGTCTTGCGCAAACAATCAAACATGCCCGTAGTCATAATGTTCTTCCCAAATGTCGTACGATTATTTTGAAATTCTTGAATTTGTAAACGTTTTTTCGTCAAATCCAGCGGATAAATGCAAGTTTTAGCGATAATTCCACTCGTTGTGCCAGCCATTAAAATTATATGACGTGCTGCTGTCTCTTGACCCATAAATTTCGTATATCGTTCAAGAACGAAATTGTAAGTGCCAAATTGAATTGCTGCATTTGGTGCAATTGCAGAAACACTCGGTACAAGACCACGAAATAGTCCTCGCGGACCTTCTTGCCGTAAAATTGTCGTAAATGCATCGGCAATCGATCGATAGCCACGATTGTGATCTTGTGCAATAAAACGTGTACGAACGACATCAAATGGCGTTGCAATTGACATACCAAACGCTCCTGCAACACCACCACCAACTATATGTCGCACATCAGAATGCTCATTGAAGAATTTTATTTTTCGCGAATGTCGATTGAATTGATCATAAGCAGCAAATTGACCAAATCCATAAGTGATGCTTAAAATTTGTCCTGGTACATGACCTTTCCAAAGACCACGAATTCCTTCCTCTTTGAACATCGTAACAAGTGTCTGCAGTGTCGATGTGTATTTAGCACCAACATCTTTCTTAATTGGCTCTAACTGCAATTGATGACGAACTTTAATGCAATCAAGTGGCTGTGTACAGGCACGAGTAAGAAATCCAGAAAATCCTCCCGCAAATGGTGCCTTGAATTGTGTAAACCATTTTTGTGTATCTTCCCTTGCAACTGGCTGTCTTCGTTCCATTACTTAGCAAAATAATTTAATATTTTACGTAAAGTTCTTAATAATATTTTTTCCCTATTGTTTCTTCTATGAAGGTCAACATACGTCGATAATACGAAACTTTATTTTTTTAAACGTTTATTTGTGTTGGAGAGAGAAGTTCTAGAAGCAGAAGAAGATGAATCGGAGAAGCTTGAATCAGTTATTTTCTCATGAATTATGTGACAGATCTTATTTTATTTATATTTTTCTATTCTATTTTTGTGAGAGAGAGATTTCTTCAAAAGAATAAACTTAGAAAACAAGGCAAAGACACTTTGATTAATTTAAAAATTATGAGAGTTACGATTCTAATAGAAAGTTAAGTTTCGACTGAAAAATAGCTATCTTCTTCGGTACTATAAGCAAACGAAGTATTGTTTAAATATTTAATTGATAACACAAGTTACTTACTAAGCAATTTAATGCGAAGTTTATAGATTTTTGAATAAAAACTTTGAAAAATTTTATTAATGTAAACAAGAAAATCAAAACAAAGAAATTTGAAACAAAGTCAGTTAAAAAATTACTTGTAAATCATAAATTAAATTTGATTTAAAAATTTTAATGTCTTCACCTTGTTCAATATTAATTAAAAACGAACATATTTCTGTACATAACCTAAATTTCATAATTTTTAACCGATTCTTGAGAATTAATAATTACCACGCGTCGTATGCTTCGCCGCCATGATCATTAATGATAGACACACATGTATAAATAATAAGTTTATGTGTAAGAGTGAATGCTTACATTTTACTTTATGATGCATGGATCAATAGAATCATTTTCGAAATAGAACTACTACCATCAGTCAGATGTGTGACGTGAAGTTATTAAAAAATTACTTTTTTGTGTCTTTCTTTCTTTCTTGCAGCATCAATATTTTTTTGAAAATTCTCTCTCTCTCGCACTCTCACTGGCAAACATCTGGCATTGCACGAGCATGTGTATTCTCATCATCATCATTCTCTTCTCTCAGAGTAAATACCAACACACAGGAGAAAAACGTGAATGAGAAAAAGAGAGAGAAAGAAAAAAATAACAACAAAAACACAGCAAAAAAATTATATTGTATGTATACATAAGAGTCTCGATTGCTTTTGCGTATGTACAACAAGAGAGCAGCAGCAGCAGCAATATTCAACGACAACGACAACGGACGATGATGATGATGAGAAAGAAGAAAAAGAAGGCATAAAAGAAAGACACGCGACACGATGGGAACAAAAAAGAAATGAATTGTAAATTGAAAGAGTGAGGGCACATACACACAGGGATTTCACACTGAAATGATGCGCAAGCAAATGCATGTGTATGAGTGTGCATTTATATGTTATATATTAAAATGTACATTTGGAACAAATTAAATAACAAGTTCATGGGAAACTTTTACATTTGAATACCGGAAGCCCTGTGTAGTGCTCACTCTTCTTATATTTTATTCTACTTTTGCCATATTCACCACCAACACAAATTTAATTTCTCTTCTTCATTCTCACTCTTCAGCCGAGTTACTCTTTTACTTTTTCTTCTTCTTCTTCTCTCTCTTTTTCCATGTTCAATTTTTAACGCGAGATAGAGCTAATAAAATTTTATGTTAAAATACTTTCGAAATACTACATACACTTAAATCTATGCGTTTTATATTTTCATTAAATGGCGTTAAATCTCAACGTAATAAAAGAAATTATTGACTCTATTAAGAAATTAAAAATGTAAACAAAAAGAAATTGTGATTTTATTCAACTAAACAACAAGAAATAAAATACTAATAATGATTTCAATAAAATTCAAAACAATTTCTTATTTATTAATCTAATAAAAATAACATCACACACAATAAAAAGTGATAATGAATGCGAAAAAAATCTATTAATTAATTTCAATGAAACACTCGAAAATAAACGACACGAAAAATTATATGTCTCTCACTCTCTTAATGCGCTATATAAAATTTATTTTTTTACAAAATGGCTTTCAGTCTTTTTGACGGATTTTTTTTTCATTTATTTCTGCTGGTATTTCTTCTCTCATAATAATATCGATCGGCTTTATCGCTACACGTACATCATTCATTTACATATATGAGTGTTATTATATAAGACACTCACTCTAAATGAAATTGTACGCGTCTCATAGTGATTGTGGAGAGAGACGCGCAACAAATGTAAAAAAATTATATTTTTTTGTACATAATAAACAGACATATTCTTATATTCTTTCTCCCTCTTCACATACTCAATTTAATTTCTCAATTCTCCTCTTTAGTGAAACTTATTTCGTCTAAAAATCATTTTTTTTTTGTTATTCGATTCAATATGAGGCACACCGAAAAAAAAATATTACATAAAGTGTCAATAACCTCATGTATTGTTTTTTCCATAGCTTGTGAAAATTTAAGTTGATTTTAGCCTCAATTTCTCATATATAGTAAACCGGCATTTAAAGCTTGAATCTCATTTTATATTCTCTGTAGAGCGTATTTACAATATATAAATATTTATATGCCTACATAATTCTACAAAGGAGCAAAAGTGAACCATACTTGGGGAGGATATAAGCAAAGTCGAAAACAACCTTGAACTTGAGAATATAATACTGATGTATAAACATATATATAAACATATATATATATAGATGGGGGCTCACATTGACACGTCATCAGTTACGTCACTTTCGCCTTCACAATTTCTCAACTTTTTCCTCTCTCGATTCTGATTTTTATATTTCAAAGCAATGTGATTTTTTTTTGCGACGTTGCCAATTTTTATTTCCATTGCATACATAAAAATTTTTTGTTGTGATGACACATGAGAAAAAAAATACACAATGTGTAAGGCTAAAGACCTCGAAGAAAAAAATTGATTTTTCTCTTAATTAATGAAGTAAATTTTGACTTATGTAAAATTGTTATGATTTTGTGACGGTAGAGGTAGTGATTGGCGTGGATCGGCAAGAGGTTAATAAACCTTACATCACTCTCTTTCCTCTTCTTTTCTTTCCATTATTTTCACAAGCTTGTTTTCTTTCTCGCGCTATACAATTTGCCGTTTTTTTTTCACTTCAACTTCTTATTTTGAAAATGAAATAAAAGAGAAAGAAAATCATTAAAGACACTTACATGAAAAGAGAAGAAAGAAATAGTTGCTTTAAATGCTCACTCGATGGTTAAATAAATGATAAAAGAAGCAAAAGAGTTATGTAGACTTAAAATACAAACACATTTATAATCATATATTGAAAGGTTCATGAAGCGCAAATAAAAAGAGAGCGATGACTATCAAAGGCGCGCAACTATTGTCTAAGAAGGTAGAAAAGGAGGCGAGAAAGAAACGGGTTTGAGAACAGCAGCAAAAGCAAAATACCCTTAATGCCCTCCAAAACAATTGCATTTCTTTTTCTTCGTTTCTTGCAATAGGCAATCAATGAATATCGATTTATGCTGATACATTGCAAATTACAGAATGGAATCTTGATTATTGTACATTCTCTCACAGTGTTAGTTAGACATTAAAATTGTACATTAATGGACAAATCAAGTTCATCAATGTTAAAACATTCAGATAAAGTTTCTTTTATTATTCTTTCAATGAACTTTAATATTCTCATAGATTAAGCAAAATCAATATAAAGAATCAAATTTAAATGTAGTTTTCTATTTATAAACTTATTATGATGTTTTCGTGTTGGAATTAATCACATTTATCTAAGAATATTTGCAAAAATCTTGTTTTGTTTAAAATTTTTTTATTAGTTCCTGTCTGTATTTCTTCATCTATTTATTTTCTATAAATTTTGTAGTCACATGATGAATTTAATCTTTAAAGCGAGAGTAAAAACTTTTCAACAAAATTAAAGATAATTGATGAACTTTAAGAAATTTTATCATATGATGCTTCAACAATTTAAGCTACGTGTGAGAGAAATCGTTCATGTTTTCTTTTTAACATGTACTTATGTATTAATTCACCAAAACTACCATATTGACACTAAAATAATTACATACATATGTACAGAATGTATACAATAATACATTTATGTATAAAATGTCTTCTTACATTGAAACGGCACAGAAAAGAAGGTAAGAAGAAGAAAAAAACTCAAAAAGAGTGAGGTAAATAAGCAAAAAAAAGTGCTACGACAGGCAGGAAAAAAATTGGAGCAGTGATGCAATCAGGGGTGATTTTTGGACTTGATCCGCACCTGCTTTAACTCTTGTTTCTCTTAATTGGTTAGATTTTTATGATAATGAATGAGAAGAAAATGACAACATGATGCGCCAAAATACATATCCGAACACTCCACTCTGTGCGAGTTGTATACAATTTGAATGAAGAGAAAAAAAATACAGAACAGTACGAAGCACATCGACTTTTTAGTTATGGCCGCCATTTAATAAAAGAAAAGAAAAAATTACCTTTTTCCAACACGATAAAAAAGAAGAATGTAAGAATAAAATTTTGTATCTACGCGAATCGTTCAAGAATTTTACTAAAGAAAATTTTCAATAGAATTTTGAAATTATCATTATGTGTTAAACCGCAATTGAAATTTACACACGTTAAAACTACACACGGCTAGAAAAATTTATATATTTTAATTATAAATCATTTTCGAATTTTTCACTGTATTGAACTCACAAACACATTATTAATATTTTAAATATTTTTGCATTCATCAAGAGCTGCATTAACGATCAATTTTTGTCACACTTTCAGGCAAAATGAAACTTTTCAATATAAAAAAAATCATATTTTTTTTCATCATTATAATTTGGCATCTGCCGACATCTTGCAACTTTTTTTCTCTCTTTTTGCTTCTTCTGTCGTAATTTTTTGTATTTTTCATCTTCTCATCTTTCTTTGCTTTACGCTACTCTTTATTCAACCTCAAAATCAAAAAATTAATAAGAAAAATAAATAAATGTGTTTTGTCTTCAACACTTTCGAAATAAAAATCGATTGAATGTTTATAAAAATGTTGCAAAAGAGCAAGGTTATGTTTGATTTATATTTCTAGAAACTATACGAAGTTAATTGGATTTGAAAAATTCACTTTTTGGCTTCGTTTTACCTGTAATTGTTTCTAATTACACTTTGATTTATTTCTAGCAAAAAATTATCTTTCTTCAAAATTAAACTTCATCAAGTCACAATAAATACATCACAATTACACTTCACTTGCATTTTATCTTTTCAAGCTTCAAGAGACAATGAAAAAAAAACATTTCGATCTCAGAAATAAATTTCATTTTACATTTGATGACTTGTCATCGACTATATATCGCGCAAAACGCGAAACGAACAAAAAAATTAATTTTATTTGTATATGAAAATAGAATATGAAAAAAAAACATTTATTGTGTAAGAAAATGGATGACTGGTTGGAAATTGAAATGCTTGCTTGCCGCTTATTCTTTTTATTCTCTTTTCTCTCTCTCTCTTGTGCTCCAACTCACTTAATATTACCCAAATGTGTATATGCACAAACACTATTATCATCCAAAAAATGTAAAAATGTACCGTAATGTAATGTTTTTTTTATAATTAAACTCGTTCATTCGTTTTCTGCCGCTGTGAGAAAGATTCACTCGTCTCAATTAAAAAAAAAAAGAAAAATGCCAAATTTCACTTTACAAAAAATTGCGAGAAGAAAAACATAACAGGGAAGCCTCAACTTATCGTCAGAGTCAAATATTCAATTATATCATCGTCAGCAACGCGCACACCTTTGCATGATTTTTTCTTTCATTTAATATTTTCATTTCTTTCTTACTCAAACAAAGTCTAAGTCAAGTGATTCAAAGTCAGTCGTCGGTGAGTGCGATAAACTTCTCTCGACAAGAAAAAATTTTGTGTGTGTTTATATATATAAAATATAAATGTGGCATTGCCAGATTTCAGACAGAGTGACTGACTGACTGAATGAGTGTGTGTGTATATGTGTAAGCATATTATATACAAACTCTCGAGTCTCAGCTGATTTTTATGAGCGGGCGTTTGTTCATTCCCCTCCTCCACAAAATATATATACACATACTTTGCCTTATGCCGGCACAACCAGCTCAAAAATTGTTTACATTCCCAAAGCCGGAGGATTTTTTCATACAATATTTTCTGTTTTTATTATTACTTTGCGATATAAAGCTACGATGAGAACAAGAGACTGTGATTAGACTTTAAGGTGAGGCAAATTCGATGCAATGTTGCCAATTTTTATCAATACAAATCATATAACAAATAATCGTTTTAATCTTTTAATATTTTTCAAAGAAGCGTTTTTTGTTTCCACTTATTCAAAAGCTTTGTTTATTAATTAAAACTTTAAACACTTCAAATCACAAAATAATTAACTTTTCACTAAACAATTCAAATTTTTACTTGGAGCCTGTATTTTATTTTAAAAATTAATTATCGTTAGCTAATAACACTTTTATCTATCTTATTTTGATATTTTTTGACATGAATTAATTTATTTTTATTATGATTTGAAAAATTAAAATCATGAATGAAAATAAAACTTTTGTTTACATTTTGAAAATAAAATAATAATTTAAATTCATTTTTACCGTTATAATTAGATTTTTATATTGTTTCTCTTTTTACTTCTTTGAAACCGCGAGAGAGAGTGAATGATACATATATCATTTTTATGATGAGATTTCAATACATGACGATGATGAATACGAAATGAAGAAACAAAAAACACGAGAGAAATATGTATAATGTGAATTTTAGAAAATGTCGGATATTGAAAAAGAGAGAGAGAGACGAAGTGAAACGAATACACTTTTTTTTCTGTAAGTATGAATGTCCCTCGAAAAAAAAAACATACAGCAGAATAAGAAGAGTAAGAAGTAGAGAAGAAACAACAACGATTGTCAGAATCCATTTTTATTACACACTGCTGCTCTGTATTAACAGCATTAAACTGTATTCAGTCAGTCTTATAGATTTAAAAATCATTATTATGTGAACTTATGTATAATTTATATATATACACACAATTTTATGTATGCGGGGACTCCGAATAAAACTTTTTTTTTCTTTTCTATATCACGGATGAAAAAAATCAATACCAAAGCATTCACATACATTCAACTTTTTCTCTTTTTGCCTTCATTTTTTTGCAAAAATTATATTTTAATTTTTTTATTTTAATTGCAATTTCTTACGTACACTTTTTCAACAAATTTTTTTTTCGATTCTTCTTTCTACATTCTGACGATGTTAAAAAAAATTTATGCAATTTTTTTTTTATTTTATTGCATTTAATGCACTAAAAAATTATTTTACATTTCTTGCTTATTTAGAAATTCCTTTTTTAATCCCGGGGTGTAAGATTTTTTTTTCTTTTCTCTTTTTTTCTAGAATTCGCGCACACACACCTCGTTCGATCAAAAAGGCAGCGAAAACTAATTTTCATGTCTCGATTCTTGTGTTTTATTTCACTTCTATGTACTTTCGTTTCTCTTTTGCGTTCGCTCACTCGCCTCTCTCTTTCTCTCGTTCAAACACTCACACATATCATGCACATCATCCATTATTTTACTTTTTACTTCATTTCATTTCTTTCTTTTCTCATTTCTCTCTCTTTTAATTAATAAAAATTAATTTCAAATCAATTTTTCATTTTTCCAACAAAATAAAATCGCCATCATGCATAATAAATTTTCTTTCTTGCTTTTTTCCAATATTCAATTCCCCAAAATTACAATAAAATGAGATTTTTTTCCCATCTTAAAAAATCATCTCAATTTTTTCTATCAATAAATTTATTCCAAAATTTTCACTCACATCGTTCATTCATGAATCATTTAATTCTATATTATGGCATAAAAAGAAATTTTCACTTACTTTTATTGTTTGTCGAATGTAATTTAACTCAAAACGATGTTGAAAATTTTTTTTTGTAATCTTCGAGTAGCGTTTTTTTTTTCTTTTTTCTCGGACTGCTTCCTTCTTCTTTTTCAAAATGCCGATTTTCACTTAAGTTTTTACGCTTCGAATTCACTTTTTAATCGCTTCATTCATATGCAAATGTGATAAAAACACTTAAATAACTAAAGACTAGAGTTATTTAATATTTATTTACACTAATTCTGTCGAAAATTTTCGTTTTTATTCTTAACACCTTTTTTCACGAGCTTGGTTTTGACAGCTTTTAGGTGAATATAGAGGTCGCATGTGTTTCGCGCTGTCTCTTCTTCAGCGGGGTAGTTTTTAGTATACAAATTGATTCAGCGGGGCAGTTTGCTGGTACAATTGTTTTGAAATAATTCATAAAATTATTTTAATTTTTAAAAGATTTTATAAAATCTTTTGATTTTGAACATTTCATTAAATAAATAAGAAATGATTGAAATCAATTACTTTGAGTAAAAACTTATGATTCTATTCAAGGAAATTTTTGCAAGGGTTTGAAAATTTAAAATTTCAAAATACGTTAAAGTTAAAAATCATGTTGAAAAGTAAGAACGAGAATTTCAATTCTTTCATTAAAATTCATTTTATAATCAATTATTTTTACATCTCATATTTCATAGTAAATACATTCATACCATATTAGTTGTAAGATTTAATGAATTGATATTTATCAACAAATCATTTTACATATCATGATTTCAGAATAGAAAGAAAACTTTATTACACAAAATGTGATCTAAAGATGTAACTATTAGTGATATTAATTATCACTTTTAAATAATTTTAAATTTTAATAATATAAATAACTATGAAAATGATAAATATTGGTGTAAAAAATTAAGAAAAGAACTCACTTACATGAAGAAGGAAAATGAGAAAAAGATTTATAGTAATTTGAGTGTGGGTGGAGAATTGGACATTTAGATTGTAAGGGAAGTTTTTGCTTCAATTGTGATTATCGTTTCTAAATATAATATGAGATTATTGTCATGATTGTGATAAGTGTTATAAAAATTATGGGTTAGTTTGTCGATAAATTTATATCTGAAGTAATTCATTGAGATCATTGTAAAACACAAATCAAATAAACAATTAAATTTTTGTATTTGAATTTGATTATGATTCAAAAACTTAAACTTTGAATATTGGTTAAAATTTTAAACAACATAAAATTGAATAGTAAAGATTTGAATATTTTAAGCTATTTAAACTTTTCTTTTACTACTTCTTCAAAAATTTGCTTTAAAATTTTTATTTTATTTACACGAAGAAAAAAGTTTTTTAAGTGGCATAAAGTTTGTGCCAATAAAGCATAGTTATGAGTCCTAAAAAGCAAATTTTATTAGTCTCATAAAATTTTTAAAATTTTTATTTTATTTACATTCATATTCAAATTATTTTAGAAAGCTTTATCAAATTTCGAATTATATACAAATTTATTCATTTTGCTCTTTTTACTTTCTTT
>JACWBX010003531.1:17149-27655 GCA_014622435.1 Polypedilum pembai
ATTAGTCTCATAAAAATTTTTATAAGTGTTAAAAAAGTTTTATGACCATCATAAAAAATTTTATGAGACTAATAAAGTTTGCTTTTTAGGACTCATAACTATGCTTTATTGGCACAAACTTTATGCCAGTTAAAAAACATTTTTTTCAGTGTACATTCATATTCAAATTATTTTAGAAAGCTTTATCAAATTTCGAATTATATACAAATTTATTCATTTTGCTCTTTTTACTTTCTTTATTAAATTACCATAAAAAAGCATAACTCGAATCTATTTTAAAAAACAAAAAATTAAGAAGATTTTGCATAAACACATCAATTTTTCACTGTAAAACGTTAAAAAGGATTTATGACAGACAAAAAAGAAGCAAATTTTCTCACGCATCTAAATCATAATAACCTGTTACACACGTACGACATGCGAGCCTAAAAATAAATGCTCAAGAGCAATCGTAAATTTCAGCAAAGTATCGTCACAATCTGATGAAATCTTTTTGAAAAATTTTATTGGAGAAACACATCAGAGACTTGAGACAATTTGCTCTCGTTTGCTCGTTTTATATGAAAAGTAAAATGGAATCTAACGTGCAGGCTCATAAAAACGTCATTCAACGGAGGAAGTTATTTAATTTTTATATTGGGTAGCTCAGTAGACATCAGTAAAAAAATGATCAAATTTCACAAACAAAAACATTTTTTTGTTTTCAGAATAATAAAAGTCTCGTCAAGTTTCACCAAAATAAATGAAATTCTATTTATACTTGAAGGCTTGTTAATTCAATCCACACGCGGAAATTAACTTTCTCTTTCTTTTACTCTCACCTCCATATATCAAAAAGAAAGGAAAAGCCTTAAGGCTCAAATTGCTTCACAGCAATTTTTTTATTGCTTTCATCTCTTCTTGTTTTTCACTTTTAAACTTTTTATGCTCTTGAAAATTCAATAAAAAGCGAGTAGAAGTGGATAAAGTCATAATAAACAGAAGAGGGCTTCTCTCATATCACATCATGCATGTATATCACATCAAAGCTAATAAACTTGCTACTTGATATGAAAACGTCATTTAAAAATGTAAATTTTTATTGAAGCGATTTAAAAAGCTTTTTATTTGCTAAGTAGCTTAGCAAATACTCTCCTTACGAAATCCTCATTAATCTTCGCTACATGAAAAATTAAAATTGAGAGAAAAATGAGCGTTGAGATAGAAACACACAAAAGGAGGCATAATAATGAAGAAAGAAAGTTTTATTGAAAAAGAGAAGCAATAGAATGTTCACTGTGGACCTAAATTGATCAAAACTTAAAAAATTTGGAATGAACTCATTTTTTGTTCATATTCTTTTAGACCATTATTAAACGATTTAAAATGGATAAAATCTTTGTTCTAACTTAGGGACTGAAGGAATTGTGTGCTTGGTGTTATTAGTGTCATTAACCTTTTTGTTATTGTAAAAGTTTTTTTGCATTATATTTATATTTAATTTTTTAGTTTGCACAAATATTTGAGTGAAAATGTGAATAATAAAAATTCTATTATTTCTGGTTTTAACCGCATTTTTATATAGAAAACGCAGCACATACAATTACGTTGGTTGGCTTACGACAAAAAAGTTTTCACTGACTACAAAAGTTGAGGTATTAAGAATTAAATTTTCAATATTTTTTTCAATGTGCTTTCAATAAAAATCTCTATAAAATTGTCTCGATTATAATCCCTTTTGAAATTTTATTTTTGATGCATAGTTTCATTGAACAGTTTGATAATAAAAATTGAATTAGGGTAACAAAAATGCGCTAAAGTACTCCGATATTGGCGCATACTTTCACCAGTTTTTTTCTTCTTATTAAATTCATTTAACAGATTATTATGAATGATGAATTCCGTACTTAAGAAAAAGCCGCAATTTGAATTTAATAATTAATAACTTTTTCATTCATAGCACGCAAAAATTTGAAAAGATTTTCCCAGGATTTTAATGACCAACGAATTATTTTAATTAATAAAAAAGATATTCTTCAATCTGAAGCGTGTTTTTAAAATATAAATAAGGACGAATCCTTAATTATAAAACTATGATTTTATTACATATGACATATTATTTTTGACTTTTGCCAGATTCATATGAGTAATAGCTTCTAAGCTACAAACTTTCTACACTATTTAGATTATAGTGTTAATGGTCCGTATCACACATTGACTTTGGTCATTTTCACATGAGTTACAGTGCAACTAAGCCTTTAAATGAATTTAACTGTTCAACAAGATTTTTAACGATTTTTCGTCATAGAGCTCAACGTAGACACAACAATAGAATTCTTATTAGAAATAATAATACTAAAAATTACATTTTCAATCGATATTCTTTCCAACTTGATTCATTTTAATTTCATTATAAATGTAAAATTTCCAGCATATTTTGTTGTCAATAAACACAACTGAGAAATTCTTAGTTGTGAATAATAATGTAAAATAAAATCTAAAAGCTATAATTCATAGCGCTTTTTGATATTATAAAATCGTTAAGAACTTTTAATTAAATTGCTTTCTTTTATGAATTTTCAATTTTTATACGGTAAATCATTTAATTTTGGGCCAATTCTTGTTTACATTTGTCAAATTAATGAAAATCACAAATTATTTCTCTTTTGATGTATGAAATGTTATCATCAACTATTTATCTGATTCGTTATTGATCACTGATCATAAAATACACATTTATTCTCATTATTACTTAATAGTTTTCTTTTATTAAACGAAATCATTTGAAAATTAAAGAATTACAAAAATTTTTGTTAATTTTCAGCCACTTTTTATCTTTTTATATTTTGTCAATTTCTCTCATAATTAACTATTTTATTACTTCAATTTGACACTACACAAGTACTAAAATGTTTAAAAGACTCTTTAATTAAGTTTCACTGAGTTGTTATCACTTAATTAAGCCGCAAAAGTTAATTTAAATTTCTAATTTATTTTTGGGACACTAATTTTTCAATATAAAATTACAAAATATGTAAAAATGTTCGATTTTTGAAAAACCTTATTTAAAACAAATACTATTTATTTAAGTGTCTTGAATGATTGATAAAGCTAAAAAATAATTTATTTGTGTGTTAAATCATTAGTATTAGTTATTTAAATAAAGTAATTTCAAAAATTAAAAAGTGGCCCAAGAATAAATTTTTCGGCCCAAAATTAAATTTTATCATATTTTAGTTGATAAATCCCTGGTAGTTTCAATTGAAATTTTGACCGTTGAAAATAAATTTCAAACGTGTTTTCACACCCCTTTTCGAACAAATTTTGAATTTTCGAAATTTTTGAAACACGTTTTCGAAAATAAAATTAAAGTAAAATAAAAATAATTCAAGTTTTAAGCTGAAATGATAAGAAATGAAACCTGTGTTAGTGGTATAATAACTTTTTTTATATCAAGGAACATTAATAAATAACTAAATGATGTTATTTAAGTTTTTTGTTAACAAATATTTTCAAGTTTGAATAATTTCGAAAAATCATAGTTGCATCGGGCTTTTTCGGAATTCCCTAACGGTCGATTGAACTACCAGGGATAAATCAATAATCAAAGGCTTTTGACATTCAAATGTGTGTTTAAATAGCAAAGGAAAGCTCTAGCTTTATTAAGAAAACTCAATCATTAAGTAAATCTATAAAATAAAGGAGATTTTTGATATTTTCTATTGTTGCCTAGCAAAAGTGGCCCAAAATTAAATGATTTACCCTATCCTTTAAGAAGAAACTTTTTATAAGATTTCATGTAATTTTAATTATTTATAAAATTTTTAATGAAATAATTTAAAAAACCAACCAATTATGAATTTTGTGTTTTTAATTAATGAAAAAACACTTCACATAAAACCATAGAAATTTGGTTTTTATACTCTTACACTTTTACGCAAAGTATTTAATTTAAGCCACAAATAAACTATTTAGTTGCCAACTTCTATACCGAAATTGTTTAAAACTCATTAGGATAAAATAAATTTACTCTTTATGTACGCTAAAAAGCTATTAATTAACCCATAAGCTTAACTAAAATTTGTTTTCTACCACATGATATTTACATTTAATAGCAACTTAATTACACTAATAAATTTAATATCGTGATTAAAGTACAAACATTTTAGCAACCTGAGACTCGAAATCAATCAAATATTCATTATTATGTTCGCTCATAATGCATGGGAAAATCCTTTTCAAATTTCCAATTCATACATGGGCTCGATATTCTTCATAAATCTTCACTTTCTTTCTTTTCTATATATAGTCAGTCAGTAAGTCGGCATATAATAAAAAAGAGAAAAGAAAACTTTTTAAGCCCAACTCAGTCACATACAGCGGCAGATGAATGAATGAATGAAAAAAAGCTTTCAAATACCACAAGGATAAAAATTGATGAATGTTTGTGAATAACTTTGAATAAAAGAAAAAGAATTTTTATGCTCCTACCACACGCTCAATTCTCGCGCTGTGTGAAGTGTGTAAGATATTTTTAGCATTTTTTATAAGGAAGAAAAGTGATAGGATTCGTTTTGTTTGAGAATTTTTCAAAGAACTTAAAACATTTTCTTTTATTTAAGTATTAAAGTTGTATTATTGTATATTCATGAAAAAAAACTTCGCAATCATTGTAAAACTTCAAAAATTATAAAATAAGAATTGAAATTTAAAGAATTTGTAAACAAACAAAGCTTTTTATAAATGCGCCTAAATCTTCATTAGGTTCATGAACATTATATTTTATTCATATCTACAGTAACATACAACAAAAAATGTTTTACCCTGTCGTCTCTTTTTTTCTCGTTTTCATGATGGTAAGAAATTGAGCTTTCTTGTAAAAAATTTTTTTACTCATTCTTAAAATTACTTCGACTCCTTATTCTATTGCGTCACGCAGGTGTGTTTTAAGCACGAGAAGCCACACATTTTAATGCCCTATAAATTTCGCTACCAAGAAAATGAGTATTTCATTACCATAGAAAATACTTGTGCGCCTTTTGCAACACTTTGATAGCAAAATAAAATCTTAATTGAAAAATTATTATTACGATAACAATAAGAGCAAGAAAAATTGATTTTTTATACACAAACATATGTTTACAGAAACAGCAAAAAAAAGCTTTGACATGTAAAGAGTTTATTGAGCTTTTAATTATCTATTCTTACAAATTTAATTGCTTGAAACACTCTTACATTTGTTCATGACAAGAAATTTATCTTTGATCATTAATTTTTAAATTGAAACATGTTTCTTCACTTTTGTTATTGTTATTACTTCTATCATGTGTATATGTGCGTGAGAAATGGTATTTTATGTTTTAGACACTTAAAACATTTATTTAAGCCAACAATTTAAAAACTGTTTTAGAAATCATTAAAATAATATCTTCTAATTTGATTTTATTAACATGTCAATCAACCAATCAAGAACTTAAAAAACTGGCATTAAGTCAAACACAAAATTTTAAACGAGATTAAAAGCGATTTTAGCCTCAAGTGCTAACATCAACAACAAAATGACAAATTAGATTAAAAAGCAAAAACGCTTTAGGATATTTTCTTAACATCCTTCTTCCTATAAACATTTTGCTGAATCGAAAATATGGGTTTAGTGCCAAAACCTTGAAATGATGTAAACAGCATTAAAAATTCAGTATGTTCCACTTGCTGCTAATGAACTTTTTAGATTCCATAAAAATTTTCCTTTAGCGTTTTTCCTTCTCAATCTTAATTTCATCGAGTTTTTATAAATCACAAAAATGAAGCCAAAGAGAGAAAATTATAAAGTGCAATGACTTGCAAGCATCAAACGTGTCTCACTTTTATTTTGGCAATCGTGATAGAGCAATTTAATGTCTGCGTTTGTTATTGTTTAATTCTTTATCGATTTAACAGACAAAAAAGTGAGCGTTACTTAATAAATAGCATCGTTGTCAATGGCATCTATTTCATACCCATTTTGTTATAATTGAAATGAATTATTAATGGAAACACATTTTGACAAGAATGAGAAATTAAAAATTCATAAAACCTTCTCTTTTTTTTTATCGTCGTGTATTTCATTATCGTATCGATAATATTTTTATTAACAACTTTATTGATTCACATAGTGATTAAAAAAATATTTCTCTGCACGCTCATCTAATTTTAGCATTATGATGATTTATTTGCGTTTTGGGTAGGACTGAACATTCAATTTCACTATGGTGCATGATAAAATAATCAATTTGACATTTACGTTATCACATGCTAGAGTTGTGAGAAAAAATAGAAGAAAAATGTTTGCAAGAAATAATAGATGAAGTAAATGGGAAAACGAAAATTTTTCTTTTCAGTTAAATTTTCCTTTAAAATAATTTGTTTTGTCATTGTCTTACTTGTCTAATTTTTGTTAATATATATTTTCTATTAAAATTATTCTCTTACTTCTTGAAGTAATTATATCATCATTATGTACAACATTATACCATTTTTCAATATTAATATCATCATAAAACAAACTTTTATTTAATTACGAAACAAAAATAGTTATCAAAGCATATCAATTGAAAAATCACACGAAATTACATATTTATTGATTTTCTATTCAAATTTTATTACTTTCTATCGTATCCAATGGCAATTTATATTTATCGTCCAACAATCAAGAAGACCAAACTTACATACGAAAAAATATCTTAATCAACATCTTATAATGAAAATTCATTCATTACGCATTCAAAGCAAAGTCTCTCTGTGTCTTTAGCTTATTTATGAATACTGCCTACACACAATTGCACTCTCGATGAATACTAATGATTAATTAAGATAAAAGTTTTCCACTAATTAATGAAACAACATTGATAATATGCAAAAAGAACAACAAAAAATTGAAGTTACCATATTTCTTTTATTTCAATTACATTTCACTCATAATGTGCAATGTTTCATAAACAAATAGAAACTTTTTCCATTACACAAATGTTGTAATACGCAGATGAATTTTCACACAAGCAAATATTTTATCTGGGCAACAACAATAGATTTTCAATCAATTTATAGACAAGCCTGCCGTCTGTTAGCATTCGAATTCTCACACACATGTTGTGGTGATGGCAAAATAGCAAAAAACCGAGAGAAAAAAATTCAATGTCGATCTGGTAACAGAGAAAATAAGACTTTTTCACCTCAGGCACTTTTGGGAATTATTTTTCAATAGCTATTTAACCTTCCCATATTCAAACGTTCGATCTTCAAATGATAGGAGACACAAACACACATACACACACATGAACTTTTTATGCTAAATAAATTCTGATTTCACGCATCATGAAACTTCCACATACTCGAAAATAAGGTGCGAGGAGTGCTTTTCTAAAAATAATAACCATTTTTCTTATCAAAACGAAGAATTTTCTTTTTCTCTTCTTCTATGAAACATGTCGTGTGCTTAACAAGGAAGAAAAAGCTTTTCCTTTCTTACTTTCTTTTTTCCGCTTTTTTCTCATACTTCCTCTTCATCATATATATTGTTCTTGTAAATTTAGTGTTTAATGCGTATGTGCACGCATTGAATGTTGTGTATACCATTAAAAATCATCAATAATGTTATTTTTTCTTCTCTCTTATGAATTTTAATGAATGCTCATAAATTTATTATTATACCATTTTATGCTTTTGTTATTTTTGCAATATCATATTTTGATAAGAATTTATTATAACGTAAAAACATTTTTAAAGCAATTTTTAAAGAATCTAAAAATTCTTGTGACTTATAACAGGTAGAATTTTCTTTGAAATGAGATATTGACTTTATTTATACCACATTGTAAAGCTAAGAAGTGATAAAAGTAATTTAAAGTTATTGCTACAATTTTCCTCACCATCTGACGAAATAAAATAAAATTAAAATCTGTTAAATCATTTCTTTGTCATCTATTGACAACTTAACCCATAAACTAGCAATATAAAACACATCAAAGTGCCATTAATTCTCCACATGCTGCACTGTAATTGATAAGAAGAATTTTCAAGTGTATTTTCAAAACCCTCACAGAGTAAAGGAAAATATAAAGTAATTGACCAGATAAATCTCTCGTGTGTCTCTTGCTATTCACTCAGTATGCTTCTGTTGGCTTTTTAATTTCTTTATCAATTTCGTGTCGTCTCTTCTTTTATAGCGCATACGAAAAAATGAGAAAAAATAAAAACATAAATTTCTTGTTTATTTCCCTTATTCTTAACGATAAATTACTTCTCTACTCTGCTCTCCCTGGTGATACTTCTGTTCACTACCATT
The DNA here is from genome assembly GCA_014622435.1 of Polypedilum pembai. Lineage (NCBI taxonomy): Eukaryota > Metazoa > Arthropoda > Insecta > Diptera > Chironomidae > Polypedilum > Polypedilum pembai. The sequence continues at coordinate 25,449 of JACWBX010003531.1, forward strand.
TAGAACAATAACAATTTTTCTTCCTTACATTTTCGTTCATTATAAGCACAGACACAAACAGTCAGTGAGTGAAAGAGATTGAAATTATCGATATTGATGATTCGCAAGGAGAGCATTTTTTCCACTTGACTAAAAACACTAAATTTATTTCGTATTTCACTATTGCTTCTGTCTATCACATTAAATTGAAAATTTTTTTTGTAATTGATAGTCTAAGAATGATAGATGAATTGAATGAGAAAACGCTGAGTTGAATATAAAATTTGAAATTTTTTGAGAATAGATTTGAAGTTTTTTGAATAATTACAGAGTTAGCAAAGTATGGAAAAATGAAAATGAGTTCACTATTGAATTATCTGTCAATTTAAAACAGTTTTAGCATGAAAGAAGCGCTTTAAATAGGAATTTTTTTTGTTTGCTAATAATTGAAATGAAAAAAGAGAATTTTTAGAATCATTCATTACAATATACTAGAAAACATAATTCAATAAAATACTCAACAACATTCAACATGAATAAGCAAAAAATGAATATCCATGACATGAAGATTGAGGAAAATAAAATTTATCCTTTTAATCCTCTTCTCTCTACTTATACACAGTCAGCACATGTTAGTAGCAAAAACTGTCCGAGAATATGAAAGATTGTTTTATATGAACAATCATAACATGCATAAATGAATCATCACCATCATCATACATCAACTCTCCCGAATACACATACGACATAGACTTAAAGCTTAGCAATAAAAAGCAAATAAAATTTTATGACTCTCTCATTCGATTTGAGGATTTTTCTTTCTCTCATGTTTGATTGGCAATAGAGTTAAATAGGAACCAAATATCTATGCAAATAACACAAATTGGCAACTTATCAGAGACTTTTTTTCTTTTAAAAACAAGAATGCAAATCTCCACTTGAATTGCTAACAAACTTTTTATTTTATCTGCAAATATTTTCAATACACGTCGTAATGAAGAAAGGAAAGTTATTTAAAGAAAAAGAAATAGGTTGGTTAATATTGTAAAATGTTCATTTTACGAAACAGAAGTAGAGGGTCGAAAATGTTTGCCTTAACATTCACATGAAGGATAATAAAATTTATTAGTTAATTATGGACTCGTTTTTGTTTTGGAACATCACTTAGTCATAATATCATCACTGAAGGCATATTAATCACTTCATTTAGCACGAGCTCTTTCATTTTTAGTGTCGCACATGAAAATTGACTAATTTTACCTTTTTTCGGTATTAATTAATTAATTAGCAACACTGTGAACGTAAATAATTTTTTTGGCAAATATGCGATGGAAAATTTGTAACTCACTTACCGTAAATAATAATTTAATGTTTAGTTAGAAATATTAAAGAGAACGACATAGAAAAAGTTTTCTTGTCATTTCTTTTGAATAAATAAATATTATGAAAGCTCACTTGAGACATAAAGTTTTATTTGAACTTTTTGCTCTTGATTTTCCTCATCTCTTGAGAAAAATTTCATTAAAGATGCTTCAAGCACATCTCATCATCAACTCATAATTATCAAGATACAAGAAATAATTTCTAATTCAAACAGACATAAACACGTGTCTCAAGTAAAACTTATCTCTTCCTAAACTTTTTTGTCCATTTCTACAAGAAATAAATGAATTCCATTTTCAGAAAAAACAGATTTATTTATGAAAAATGTATTTTAAGAAATAATAATCATTCATGTTACTGTCATCGTGCAACAATTTTGAGAAAGAAAAATTTTTCTATTTCATAAAATTCAATTTAGCATCTATTCTTCTTCAACACAACTCACAAGCTCATTCATTCAGAAAAAGAGAATTCAAGATGAAGGCATTTTGATTCATCACTGAAAAATTATAAGTTTGATAAAAAAAACGGCTAGAAAATTCTGGTTTTTATTAAACAATGAAGAGTTGAAATCATTTGCTATTTTTTAGTAGGATTTGATTGGAAAATGCAGGGGGTTGGAAACTGGGGCGAAAGGCGAATCGGGGCGAATTTTTTGTTTACAAACAAATGAATATAAACAAACAAAAAATTACTTATTTCTGCATAGAATCTGGTTATAACTGGTTTATCTATGAATCTTAATGTATAATAATGCTTTATAAATACTTAAATATTGTTTTAAACTCCAAATTCGTACAAAATAAGGATTCGAAATTTTTAGTTCAATGTTGCATAACAAAATG
>JACWBX010003531.1:28943-50850 GCA_014622435.1 Polypedilum pembai
CTTTATAAATACTTAAATATTGTTTTAAACTCCAAATTCGTACAAAATAAGGATTCGAAATTTTTAGTTCAATGTTGCATAACAAAATGTTGCGAAACAATTGAAAAATGTTGCGTGACAAGTGGAAAACGGGCGAATGGGGCGAATGGGGCGAATCCTTCGCCCCAGTTTCCAACCCCTTGGGAAAATGACAAATTTAAAAAATAATTTTTTAAAATTTGATTTCGAAATTCATGCAGAAATTGTTAATAACTTGTCATAATTAACTGAAAGTGACTTGAATTAACAAGAGAATGAAGTAATATTGCTATTTTAAAAGAAATCATACCAAGATTTCTACTATAATTTTGGACAGAAAGAATCTTTCCCTTGAATTTTCGCGCACAATTTTCTGCAAAACATGCGATATAGACTTGTCAGTCGTCGTCAGTTATTCATGAAACGTTGGCACTTTTATGTTAACTGTCTCTTTCGCTTGCTTGCTTGCCTTTCCATCTCTTATAAATATCTGCATATTTTTCAATAAGAGCAATGCGCGTGAAAATAAAATTTTTCATATCGCAAAAAGAAATCTAAATTTCCCAAAAGACTGCTTTCATTTTTTTCACTCGTTTGAAATTGCTTATGATTATGATGATGAATAAAAATTGTGGTAAAAATTTATACTTTTGCATTACATTGCACTCATGAGATTTTTTATTATAAAAAATACATGTCAAGTAGATTTCATTATAAAATATAACTCAGTGTCTAGCATTCATCAACAAATCCATGTACACGAATTCGATAGAGACAAGTTTTTTCTTCATTTCCGTAATTTTCAGTGATGTTAATTTTTATGAAACGATATTTCTCATTTGAAGGACCAAAAAGTTGGAAAGTTTGAGACGAATGTGAAGGATCAAATGTAAATTTTCCAAAGTTATAACCATGTGGATCATTGTAAGTTTTGAGTGCCTAAGAAAGGAAAAATTTTAAACTGAACAACAATTAAGTAAAATGTCTTACAGTTAACGAAAATTCTTTAGGAGCCTCAGTAATATACTCCATAGGAGCTTTTAATTGATTTATATGATCAATGGTGACGCTATCGATTGCAATATTGCAAGCCAATTTGATTGTCAACGATCCTTGATTTCCTTTGAAACAAAATTTTTCACCAGGTTCAATCGAACTTTGAATCGCTTTGCTTGGTGGATTTATTTCATTACAGAATCCACTCAGAGTTCTTAGCATACTACAATCATACAACAACTTGCTATCATGATACGAAATAATTTCACCTCCTACTCCTTTCAATGCAAAATCAAAACGTTCATCATTATTTACAACATTTGTCACTGTGCTCATAATATGATTAATTTCTTCTTTAAGAGCATTCATTTTCACTTCAGAATTGTCGAAAATGTCAAATTTTTCATCAAAACTAGTATTATAAACTTTATTGCTAAGCTTCTCAACTGCAGCCTAAATCATAATGAAATTTATAAAAAAAAATTGTCTATCTTCAGTCAATGTAATCCAAAATCTTACTCGTAAATATTTAACTTCTTCACTAGTTGATGCAAAGCGATGAAATGCAGCTTGAATGAAAACTGCTATGAAGAAGAACATTAAAATTGCCCCAACTGTGTTTCTTGAATTGTCAATAAAAGCGTTTACTTTATTTGTCCATTCATGGACTCTTCTTTCATCAATAACCATTTTTAATAAAATAAAATTGTTTTGTGTAGCGTTAATAAATTATTCTGCAATAAATTACACTATTTTCTATCAAAGGTAACTGCGATTAAAAATAAGCTTTTTTGTTGCAAATAAAATGTCTACAATGAAAATGTTGTAAAAATAAAAAGTTTAAAATATGGCAACAATTTTATTCACTGTTAATGTTTAAATTTTATTCAATATAGAAAAGTAAACGAGTTATGGGAATTTCTGCAGTTTTTCATGCGATGATTTTTTATGAACAATTTTTTTAACTCCTAACTCAATGTTTTTCATTCATTCATGCCGACACATACTTTTCGTTTATGTGCATGAAAACATTCAAAATTTCTCAAGTGATTTTAATTGAAAATTTTTCACGCTGCCCATTCACAATTCTTTTTTCACACTTGTTCCATTTATTACAAAAAGTTGTAAGCTAGTGTGAATGCATGCAATATGTAGGTATAGTCTCCTTTTTATGAAAGAAGTTTTTTATAAGCGTTTATTAGAAAAGAAGCAAGTCATTACAAAACTGATTAGTTACTTAGAAATTTTGAAGTACATTATGTAAGAAATGACAAATTTAAAACAAACAAACTTGAACTTTTCAAGAAAATTTTGCTCAAACAATAAAAGTCAAACATATCTCTAGCTTTGCATAAAAGCTTAGCAATTAAGTAGAACTGCGCCAAAAACGTGACTTTTTTCTTGAATGAACTATTTTTTAACTTCTTCTACTGAACTGGTGACACACAAAAGAAGATAAAAAAGAGAGAAGAAAAAAGGAAATGCACTTAGAATTTTAAATTAAATCAATGCCACACAACATGCAATTTAAATCGATTTTTTTCCTCTTCGTTTCACATATACATGCACACTTTTGACTTAATGTAGCACAATATAAGCTAATGCATATTGCATGTAAATGTCATGAGCTGAAAATAAATAAATTAATAAAAGACAGAACAGAAATTATAGTCCAACAGTTTTTATTAATTGTGTCTTTGCATTATAGAAAAATTAAATTTTCTAATAAATATAAAATCTTTGCCCAAATAAACAACAAAATGAAGCCTGATAACAAAGAAAAATGATTTTATGAGACCAAATGCTGTTGTTGTTGTTGTCCATTTACATGTTTATCTACTTGATCATGGTAACTCTCATCATTGTCATCCATCTTTTCATTACTATTCTCTGAAGTGAATATTTTATGTCCATTGCAATTAATGATTTCCATTAAGCACTTATCGCGGCAGCATTGTCGACAGAAATGAAATTCACACTTGAGACCTTTTGTATTTGAGCACTTTCTTGCTTTGCACATTTCACCAGTTCGTTCGCCTTTTGCTTTCGCACGTTTCTCTAAACGTTTTAATTTTTTCAAGTGTTTGTGTGAGACTTCATTACCATCTTTATCAAAATAACGTTTCTTGCCACGCTCGCTTGCCAATCGTAGCTTCTCCTCCATCATTTGTTTATGTTGTTCAGGCGGTAGTCGATAATATGGCTGGCAAATCCAAGGAGGAATATGAAGATTATAATCAGGCACGTAGTTTTCTTCCTTTTCTGTTGCTCCTGCACCAAGCTCATTTTCATTCTTATTTTCTCCATCCCATGGTATAATACCTTCATGATATTGCATATATTTATCTGCCAAGCGCTGCACGATCGCACGAAATTCATCATTAGAGCGTGCCAATGCCATCTCATCTCGTGATGTTTCGTTTGACTTTAATGCAAGTCTGTATAATGAAAAATATTGTTGAAAAATGAAAGAAATTCTTTTTTTTCATTTTACTTACAGATGATTAAATATTCTAAACATATGTCCTCGAACATAGTTGACAGGTGCTGGATATTTATCTAATATGTCCAAATATTCTAGAGCAGCTTCCCAAACTGTTGGACTATTTCCTTCAAATATAAATGGATTCTGTAAATTTCCTTCAGCTGACATTACACCATCAACACCAGTTTCTTCTATGCATCGATGCACATCATGAATACAACAAATATTTCCATTAGCAAACATTGGAATTTTTATATTTTCGCGTACTTTTTTAATTATTTTCCAGTCAGCTAATCCTGTTAACGGACCTTTTTGCTCTCTCGTTCGGCCATGTACAGTAATTATTTGTGCACCGGCACGTTCTAGCATTTGCGCATATTTTATCGTTTTATTTACATCATCGAAGACACGAATTTTGCAAGTCACTGGTACACTTAAATGTTGATGAAGGGTACTAACTGAATGAAAGAAAAGTATGAAAAGGATGGAAATGTTATTAAAGAAAAAAGAAAGAGAAGAAAACCGAGACAAAATCACTTCGATTAATGGCAAAAGTCAATCAAAAACTGATTAAAATTTTTTTTTCAACAGATATAAATCAAAGTTCTTTCTCATTACAAAAAAAAGTTAAATTAAAAAGACAAAATTTACCAATTTCCGCCAATAAATCCCATTCGTCTTGTAAAAATGCACCATAATGTCCTCGTTTGGCTAAAAGGGATAGAAATAGATAGAGAACGGTCACCAATGAATTGAAAATGATGTGATCCAATATAGATAGATAGACGATGTGTTATGAAAAATTCATGTTTTTTCGTCGACATTCGAAGCAATGAATAACCAATGAAAGAGCAACTAGAGAGAATCAATTTGATGAGCATCGAAAGCAATTTAGAAAGAAATAATTTCCTTTCAATCTGTCCTCGTCTATCGCATCGCATGGATTGTTGTGATGGAAAAGGGCTCATCGTAAAAAAACTTAATTTTCACTCACCGATAGCCTGAGGACAGCCTAAATTAATGTCAATCGCGTCACAATGATCCTGAGCGAGCAAGGCTGCTTCGAGAAGTGTTTTCGGATCGTTGCCACAGAATTGCAAAATTAAAGGTCGGTCTTCTGGACAAGATTGAATAGCCTCTTTTCTGTACTTGACATCTTTTACGAAACAACTACTGTGAAACATTGGTGTATAGCACAATCGTGCGCCATGTCGTCGGCACAACAATCTCCAAGCTAACTCGCTCATGTCTACCATCGGAGCGACCACATATTTCGGTGAGCCAAGGACTTTGTGATAAAAATCATAGCCAGATAATTTCGGTTGTCGAAGACATGCAGGAATAGGAAAAGTTTGGTTTTGGTCGTCATTTTGTTGATTTTCTTCATTCATTTCGTTGTTTTCTTGTTTATCTTGATTTCCTTTTGTCATAATTTCCCTGATATGCGACTAATGATAAAATGAAGGAGGAGAAAAATGGAAAAATTTGAATTTTTTATCTAGCTGAAATTGCATTTAAGCACATTTGCTGATTTCTTCACATTTTACAAAGTGGCAAAAAGATAAAGTTGACAAGAGAATAATCTTGGCAAAACGCCAATAAAGAAAAAGTCAAAATTGAAGCCTAATTCCTGATTAAATGCATAATCTCTCACTTCAATCTTTTAAGCTATTCTATCAAGATTTAATTTAATTTGATTATTTGAGTAAGCGAAAGAATAAAAAAGAAGAAATTTATTTTGATGAAAATCATTATTTTTTGATGAGAAAATTTTCTTCTCATTTTTCATAAACGGAAGTGGAATGAATTGTAGCAGGTGATGAACAAAGAAAATTAAATTAAAGAAAATCACATTAATCCTTGTTAAATCTAAAACTTTCATCATTAAAAAAAATGTATAGAAAATTCTTTTAGAAATGTCACTTCACTTTTAATTGGAAGGAAAATGATATTTCCTTGTAGCTACTTAAGAACAAAAGAAATGATAATAGAGGAAAAGTAATATAATTAGATTGAAAGAAATCATCACTGTTGTCAAGGAAAAAAGGATTTTTATAACGCAGCTAATATCTGCATAAAGAGAAAAAAGAATTAATTAAAAATATTAAGGAAGGAAAAGCCGTTGAGTGTTAATTAATGATTTTATGTCTGTCTCTAAAGAGCATAACAATTATAAAGCATTAAATAAGAATAAGTAAGCTTCAAGCTCTACAAGCATATTTTGATATAAAAAAAAGAGTTTCGCTTTTAATGTCTGACATTTAAGACTTAAGAGAATCAAGATAGAGACATTTGAAAATAAAAACTGCTTCATCCTTGAATTTTTTTACTTCTAACAACTTGATTAAAATCATATCGAGAAATAAATAACATTGCTTGAGAAATGATTTATGGCAGATATGTTTTTCACTGTGCTACACACGAGAAAGTTACTCTTTCCAAGTTTATGAATATAATTTGCCCCAAGCTCTTGTAAAAGAATAAAATTTTCTTATGTTTTTAATTTCCGACTAATTTAGAATTTTTCAGCTTTCTCATTACGTAAAAATAAAATTTTTTCCTTCATGATGTAAAAATCAGAAAAATACATAAAATTACTTCTCATACATGATGTTCATTTAATTAATTTCCTTTTTTTTCGAGAACGAACAAATTATTTTGATGACAACGCTCACATTTGAAAAATTTGTTTAATGAAAATTTAATTAGTTTCATTTATTAGACAGAGAAAAAAAAAGTTTTTCCTTATTCATGCATTTTAAATTAAATTTTCACCCTTTTCAACCCAAATGAATCACTACAGCAGTCGCTAACAATTTTAAAAATTTTACACTGTGGCACTTTACGCTGGTAAGCTTGACATTTTGAAATGAGGAAATTTATTTTTGCTTTTAGAGCGCATTAATGTAACAAGCAGCAAACTATCTACTTAAAGTCAACAAACAATCATAATGATATTCTTAATGGATGTTTGCCAACAATTTTTCCATTGAAAGAAGAAGTGTAGTCATGTAAAAAGAATATTCTGTTTGAATATCATTAGTATCACTATTTTAGAATTCTCACTTTTGATGATATTCATGACTTTCCCTTAATGAAATTATAATGTGTGAATATAATGTCATTGGCAATAAAAGCTTTTAGCTTTGATGCTTTAAAAAAAGTGAAAATAATGTTGTTGATGATGATGATGACGATGAGGGAAACTTTTCATATTTATCAATGTTTCTTTTTTTTTCTCTCTCTTCATCGAATGAGATTATAAAAAGTCATTTTCGTGCCAATATATTCTGTTCTATGTCGTTAATAAAAAAAGAGTGTTAAAAATATTTTGAGCAAATGGATGAAAAGCAAAAGTTTCTCTTAATGTTTCTTATTTTTAGGGTAGTTTTTATGAGAAAATATGTTTTGAAAATATTGAACCACAAGGAAGTATCGTTTATGTTTATAAAGCGCAGTTTTATTAAGAAGTTGTAAAATTTATGTAAATTAGGCAAAGTAGAATCTGCAACATGGACTAATATAATTCTTCCACGGAATTACGCTTATTTTATGATGAATGAGACGAATTCGCTAAAAATTATGTGCAAACATTTTCATTCAAATGGAAATTGCAAAAGTATCAGTAATGTTGATGAAGATCAATAAGCTGAATTGAAAATTTTAATTTTCATTCATATAAAAAAAGAAATAAATGAAAATTTTATCAATCGCAAAATGATTCATCAATTTTTACATAAATTTTCATTCGTGCTTAAGTATTTGTGGTAAAATTTTTAATAGCAAGCATCGATGGGAAATGTTAAAAATTATTAAATATACAAATGGATACATTTCATACGTGTGATCCATTTGCATGAATTTCCATTTTATTTCATCACTTGTAAGTCACGACGTGAAGCATACGCCCATTTACACACATGTTTTTTGGAAAAAAAATATATCTCTCTACACATTTTCATTCGAACCCCCCATCAGCATGCCATCGTCATTTTGCCATATTATGCCAATTTCCATTTCTTTTTTATTGCTTTTCCACATGATAAATTATTTTTTATTATGTTGGAATTTAAATGATAATTAGAAGAGAAAAGAACTCTTTCGAGAATAGAAAAATGGAATATCACAAAAGGTGTGTAAAACAACAACTAAATAACTTAAAATAAAGTCTAATATAACCAAGGGAGAACAACTTTCTCTAAAAATCTAAAGAATTTTTTTTATATATCCATACAAATTTCCCCGAGTTATAATGTTTTCATTTTCAAGAGTTATTTTGCCTTGAATGTATCAAATTTCAATGGTCGACATTTGTGCTCAATCATATGTGACATCAAAGCCAAACATTTTTTTTACTTTCATAAAACAAACAATAAACGCTTTTGTTAAACATACACGTGACTTGTCACCTTTCCTTTATACTTTTCTAGTATGTGACAATAACACAAGTTGCTTTATTTATCATAGAAAGGCAAATGATGATACAGAGACCTGTTTCATGTTTATCCACTTATTTAAGTTGATTTTTCTCTCCTTTGTTGTTGTTGTTGTTAAAGAAAATAATATGCGAGAAGAGATGTTTCTACGTCGTAACAAAAGCAAAGAAGGATATGAAAGACAGCGATATGCAATCTATAGAGAATTTTATGCAAAAAGGTTTCGAGTTAAATAGCTTTTATGTCCTTTTTAAAGAAAGGATATTAAAAGAAAAAGAAGAAAAAGTTCTCTTATTAGGTTGATTTACTTCTTTTGATCAAAACAAAAGCTTTTGACATACAGAATTTTTGCTGAAAAGAAAGATGTCAAATAAAATTAAGATCTTTTTATTTTGTTCAACATTTAATTTTCTCTCAAAATCGATTTTAAATATCTTTTTATCATTTATTTTTATACTTATTTTTGTTTTCTCAAATTTCATTTCATGAATTTTTTAATATTACTGCTTTCTTTTGGCCTTACAACAATTTTATTTTTACTTCAATGTTCTATTCGATTATTAATATATTTTTTGCTGTATATAAAAAGAAAATTTGAGTTCTTCCTTTTCCTATAAAAAAGAAAATCATTTTTAAAAATTTCCACAAGAAAATAAAAATAATTTTTATTAATTTAATTTCTCGTCACATCTGTTAGGTTATGAGCTTGAATTCTCCTTAGTATATAACATTTTGTGTTTAAACTTTGTTGCTCTCGCTCTTACCAACTAAGACGACGACATTCAATGAATAGAAACTTCTGCATTTTCTTCCAAAAACAAAAATTCTCACTATGACTAAGACTAGGGAAATAAAAAAGTGTTTCTTTGGCTTCCTTACATAACAAAAAGGTTAGAAGATTGGGGTGAAAGAAAATTATTTGATTTTCATGCTGAGAGCATGTGTGACTTGAGAATAAAAAAGAAAAGTTGGTATTTAAAAATGAAGTGAAAATGTGTCACTTAAATTATTGTAAATCAGTCTCAAATTCTACTTGAAGTTTCTACTCATTGAGTCAGAAAATTCAAATTTCAATTAACTTTTATTGTATCTCTTTTTTATTTTATTTTTTGCCTAGCTAATACGAATTTACGTAAAGCACATTATTTATCACGCTTACAATATTTTTCATGATAAGAAGAAGTTTTGTGTATTATATAGAAAGCAGTAGCAGCATTAGCGATAGAAGATTTTTTAATGATTTTATAGACACTCACACAGACAATTCTTTATATAAATTCTTTTATGTACTTCTAAATTTCTTTTATCAACATTAAGAAAAGTAAAGAGAACGCGGAAAAATGTACAATTTAGATTTTTTTTTAAATTTTCAAACACACATTGCACAGGTAGGTAGATTAGAAAAAGATAAAATAAGAAGGGGTGGACAAGCAATACAATAGAAAAAGAAGAAAATATTGATTACTGACATTTTTCTATGTGGCAGCAAAGTGTAGGGAAAACAATTTGTTGCTTGTCACTGTGGAAACTGTTGCTAATTCAAAATAATAGCATATTTTCAAGCAAGAAACAATAGAATATTTTTATTATAACTTCCAAACATTTATTTCAGAATTTTATAGAATTTTTGAGAAGGTTTGTCGCTGTATTTGTAAATATTTTATAAGTCATAAATTTCATAACAAAAATATTCTATTATTTCTTACTATCTGCTCAGTAGTGTTGCTAGTTGCTTTATGAATTGTGTATTAATACCCGGCTGCCGGCAAAATCAATATTATATTGTCTGATTAAATAAAACACATAATTTCTTCATTCACGCATAGAAAAAATTTCGAGAAAAAAAAGAAGAATCACAATTAGAAAAAAATTATTTATCTACTCTCTTATTGGACATATTATTTCCGCAGAGAGTTGCTCCCGTGTTGACGAGTGACGGAATACTGCCGGAGCATGCATGACGACATGCTAGCTGCGGCGAGGCCGGATTAGAAAAGCCCGATTCGTGTATGGGCGAAAGTTTTGGGCTATTATTTCGAAGGACATTTTTCCTTCGTTGTCTTCGTATATTTTGTAACGATGGCACTTGAACTTGCATTGATGGCTGTATAATTGATAATGAATCAGCTAATTCTTGCAAATCTTTAGTCGATGAGTCTTTTAACTTTCGTCTATTCGGTGCCGGTGCATTTGGCACTATATTTTGATATTGCTGCTGCTGTTGAGATTCTCCATTTGAAATAATATTTGCATTGATGTTATCATTTGAATTAGATGCAGACAATGGTCGTATTTGATTTTGTTTAAGAGTGCCTGCACTGCTACTATTGCTGCGACAACGTGGACGTCTATAACGATTTATCATACGAATAACGTGACGAAGTCTCACTGGCCATGGACGAACCAATTTCGAGCGTGTTCTTTTTGTATTCGAATTATTATTATTACTATTAATTTTTGATGAAATTGAATCATTATTGTTGTTATTTGTACTGCTTGTAGCGATAGTCATTGAAGAGATTGTTGAAATGCTTTGCATCGATAGATGCATATTGCCGTTGTTATGATGATTTGTAGTGGTAAAATTATTGGCACAATTTTCAACTGGTATTTCAATTTGTACATATTTTGGTTGGATTTGTTGGAATGCAGCAGCAGCAGAAGCAGATGTTGATGACGATAAAGAAATGGGTTGATTATTGTAGATTGTTTGCAATCCATTGGGTGCATCTTCCGGACTATTTGGAACATTCGAGCAACAATTCCATTTTCTACGCCAACGATGGTGCTTATTCGTCTTCATAACACAACATCGCTGCTTTTGCTCTGTTTTTCTCGGTCCTTTAATTCTAAAACTGCAAAATGCACATTGCTCTGAATATTGAACAATTTTCCGTAAGCCATTATGCGATTTCGTTATGTGTGAAAACTCTGAACAACAATGAAGTGTTTTCATAGCATTCTGGTCTAATGTGTTTAATTCATTTGCATTATTAGTTGTCATTGTTCTTTCTTCTAACACTGTGCACACATAAAAGGCTTTTTGCGAAACACTACTATTGTTATCTACAGAATTCGATATCATAGTATTATCGTCGTCATGATTCTCATCTTCAAAATTTTCACAGCAATGCAATGTTTTTGGACGGTGTCGTATGTCTGATGATGTTTTCAATTTTGAGCACAAATATATTTCTCTCCCCTTACTCTCATTCATAGTCGCGTCGGACGGTCCATTGTTAGTTGTTGTTGTAACTGTAGTACGATGATTTCGTATATATTCATATGTGGTGAGTCCAAGATAACAAATGTAGACATGAAAGAAGCATAAATGAAGAAGCAGACCTGCAGTAACTGCTGCTAAAACAGCAATGACGGAAATTATTGCGAGGAAAATTGTGTTGTATAGTCCTATACCATTGACGCTCTCAATTTCACTAACCTTTGTCGAATTTAGTAAATTTGTTGTGGTTGAATTTTCAATCGATTGAGTTAGAGTTTCATTCCACATTGCGGTAGTATTGAGAATTTCATTAATTTGAGTCGTGATGATTTCATCGTCTTCGCTGCTACTGTCGACTGGCGGCGGCTTTAAGAGAATACTCTCATCCCACAAATTAAGCCAATTCGGATTCACATAAAAGAGAATAATTTGAGCGAGAGCTGCAGCCAGGATGACCAACACACAAACAACAGCGCTTACGACGCACATTAAAAATGGCACATAGTTTCTAGTTTTACTAACGCAGCTATTCAAATATTTGCAATGATGATCGAATGTTTGTACACATTTATTACACACCGAACAGTGTTTAGTTCTATTTGAGCTTGTTTTGATATTACACAAGTGACATCTCCCATTTTCAATGACATGTGAATGCTTGGCGCGATCGAATTCTGGCACAACCTTACGTGTACTTATTTTTCTCAATTCAATATCGGCTGGATCGATTATTAATGCGGCAATATGTGTAACGACATGAATGATTAATAAAATTGTCACAATAACGTAAAGCGGTATTCTCACATTCGGATGAAATGCTGGTAGTAAAACTAAATAGGTTGTCAATACAAAGACAATCAATGTGAGCCATCCGACAATTTGCAATGGGTGCAATGGCAGTTGCAGGCCATGTACTCGCCTATCTTTTCGATATTCGTTCGCACCGAGGTTATTTTGAAACGAAACGATTTTACTGAGCCAACAAATTTTCTCTTTTGTGGTCGAGTGCGTTGTAATTTGCTGTTGTATTGTTGCACTTTTGTTAATTTGCTCTGTGAGCATGATAACACCTGATTAATAAATAAACAAACCAGTTCACTGTTAGTGAGAGGAACATTATATACTGTCTATTGCACTCTTCATGTTTTTTTTTACTGTTCACAATTCTACTAAAATCATAATTTTTTCACACAAGTTTTTTCCTTCTTTCTTGTTCACTTTTCTTATTTTTAGTCACACAAAATCACATAAGAAACCTTAAAGGCTTCTTTTATAAATTCTTGTGTTTATTCTTAGTGCCTTTTGACATTAGCATATTTTTATTTCTTTCTTTTTGTTATGCCTTAGATATAAAAAGCATTAAGAGCTATTTTCATTTTCACAATAAAAGCAACAATCTTGTTATGTTATGTATATGTGAATATGTGCAAAAATATTTCTTTTGCTTCCTTCCTTCCCTCTTCACTTCATTTATTACATTCTTTTTTGGACGATGAGAGAGAGGCAGAGAGCCACAAATTATGTAATGAGATTATTAAAATGTTTTCCTTCCTCTTGAATTCTTCTTAAATATCCTTCAATTAACATTCACTGTTTCTTCTCATTTGAACTTTAATCTTTAAGTATACAAAACATGACACTTTAATAAAATACGTAAAAAAGAACTTCTTTTGCTCCACAGTCTCTGATATAACTTTCACAACTTTTTTGCTCTTCTTTGATTGCACAAAATAATGATGAAGATGATAAGAAAACTTTAATATTATTTCACAGTTTCGATATGAATTTTTTAATAGTTGAGGATAGTCAATTGCTTTAAAAAAGTTTTTAGCTTTTTGTCTTTTCAACTTTTCACAGTTTAGAAAAGAAAAGTCATTTTTCTTTTGTACACACAATTTTTTGTGGCACAAAAGATGCGGATTTAGAACTAATTTTGAAGAGATTCAAACTACTACTGAGCGAAAAGGTAAAGAATGAGCATTGACATATAGCAAGCGCTCTGTTGTGAGAGAAAAAAAGCTTACGACGTGGTATTGCGTTTAGTGCGCATGATAGGTGAGAGAGAAAGTAAGATAGCATAAAAATAGAGGGGAAATGAAATCTTCAACAATATTTTGAAAATAAATATGATACAAGAATTGTTATGATGATAAATTATCTCTTTAAGTTCAATTAATTGAACCTTATCAATGAAATTCTTCAATTTATTTCATTAATCATCTAAGAAAATATTTTCAATCATTAAATCACATTCATTCATCATCATACTCACTTAAGTGACATATAAAAAAAATGTCAAATAAGAAATTCATAAAGAACATAGGAAAGAAACATGTGCAAGTCATATTAAACACATAATTTATATCAACTTTTAGAATTATATTGTACAAAAAAGCTTTCGCCACAACCAAAAATTTACATCTTAATGAAAATACTCATACATTTTTTCCATGAATAATTCATAAATCGGCTGTGTAAGTTCATCTACCTCGAAAATAACCCAATTTTGTGGTTTTCTCTATATTCCTTCTTACATTCTGATTCATAATATAACCACAGGAAAATTATCATCATTAAGCAAATAAATAAAAATTCAACAGTGATGAAAAGAGCCACAAAGAATTCAAAATTTCTTCCGAGTGATCAAGACAGATTTAAAGATTTATCCAAATTTAAGAAAAGTTAATTTTATTTTTAACTTGTCAAATGAATAATTTTTCAATTCGGATTTAAAGTTAAAATAAATTTTTTCATCTTTACAAGAAACAAATATTTTGAGTTATTTTATCAATTTCTTTTATCATTTAGGTTGTAATATAAAAATTTTCTCAAAATGGATTATCAAGTTAGTAACAAAATATTTTTCATGAAATAATATTTCACGATTTCGAGTTTTTATTTAGGTACAGAAATATGTTCGAATAATAGTAATAGCGGGAGATAAGATAGATTTTAGAAAGAAATGGAAAGCAGGATAATTTTGTGTGAAAAAGAAAACAACAAAAAAAATGTAAACACAAAACTCACCTCTTCTGATTTTTGCATGAAATATCAAATATTAAGCTTAAATTTGTCTAAAGATGCTCTCCGCAATTGCTTCTTACTTGATTTGTTTACACTTTGAAAGCACACTATTAGTTTTTCAATGAATTTTTCAATAAAATCTAATATTTTGAAATTTCACTAAACCACATTTGATTTTTCTCGTTTTTCGTTAAAAATATTTTTAACGAAAGATTTTTAAAATTTTTTGACTCGTTACATTAAGCAGAAATTTCTCAATACTTTGTAAATTCTTATTAGCATTCAATTTGAAATCAATGTGCTTTCAAAAATTCTACTCTATGAAATAGAAAAAAAAAATTTTCGCATCTGAAAAAAAGATGAAAAAAAATTATTTTCAGATGACAAATTGAGTAAAACAGCTTGAAACATTTTTCTTTTTAAAGGATTGCTCTTTTAAGCTTTATTGAGCATTTTTCATCCATATTTTTTTCTACACAAATTTCAATTTTTTGATATCCTTTTTTTCCTTTCACATTTATGTTATCAACATGATTTAATTATCATATTACATACTAAATATTATTATTTATTGAGAATTATATAAAAGGCACTAATTGTAATTCACTGAATTTGGAGAGAAACTAAGACTAAAGCATATTTTATATAAATATGAAAGAAGAGATAAGAAATTGTTGTGTTGGAAATGTTTGAAGAACAAAAAGAAGTAAAAGCAAAAAATGAATAATTGGCTAATTACAAGAAAGAATGAAAAAGTAAGTTAGACACAGCGAGAAATTGACAATTCGTTATAATCTACATAAAATAAATAATTTATTTTCTCTTTAACTACTTAACTTTGTAAATGATATTTAAGCAATACAAATATAAAACTTAAAAAAATGAACTCAAATCACTACATTTAAATATCTTAGAAATCCTGTATTTCAAGTGTACACAATAGAGACACGCCTTAACAAAAAAGCAAAATTATTTTTAAAATGCAACTAAAGCAACAGATATTGATAAAATCTATTCATCTACAGATGATTGCATGTAATTTTTATACCACTCACAAAAAAACATTAAATATGTTAATTTTATCTCTTTTGTCTTCACAAATCTTTTTTCCTATTTGCAAAAATTTCACTCTTTCTCTCGTCTTTATTTGATTTTTTTTGATAAATTTGTTTTATGAGAAAAATGATGTAACTGTTGTGTTTATGTATAATATTCATTCATTCTCTGTTCTGTGCAATGAAAATATCTTTTCTTAAAACAATTCATACGAGATTGTGGTTATAGGAATGTGTGTTTAATAGTGAATGGGTTTATATGTAGATGATTTGCTATAATGCTACTGTTTCACTAGATAGGGATATATTAAAATAAGTAGAATTACTTGTGAGAGCAAATTAAAATTGATAGTTTCATTCAAGAAACAATAGAATTTGAAAATCTTGGCTAAATCTAAATTATGTTAGAATTTTTTTTATCTTAATTTACAAATTTGAGCACAAAATTATTGCAAAACTTTGTTTTGCTTACACAGAAAAATAAATTAAAAATCTGAAATTCTATTATTTCTTGATTATATCATGCTTAAACCAGACGATGCAATTGAATAAAGCTTCCGATAGTTTTTACTATTTTCTTCTTTACTCTTCAGCTCATTCACTCGCGTCGTATGAATATAATCTAGTAAAATTGTGTGAGCTCATAGAGATGAGAAGAATCGTATCAAAATAACTGTTTGTTCCTCATTACAACTATAAGTACTTGCTCAGTAGGTAGAAATATATAAATGCATGCTTATACGCTCTCGTCAGTAATTGAATATTAAATAGCGTTGTGTTTTAATTACGTTCCCAAAAAAATTCAAATCTCCAAACACAATACAATTTGTTTATCGCCAAAAAATAGAGATTAAAATTACTCTCTTCCTCTACTGCTGCTGCTTTCGTTCTCCTCTATGTGTGAGGAAAAAAATCTATTTATAGTGCAATGGCTAAATTGCGATGTCCGAAGAGAGAAAAAGATCTATTTAAATGAGAAAATGTATGTATACATTTGGGTTAATAGATTTGATTGCTTTTTGAATCAATTTATTTTTTGAAAAATAAAATAATATTTTGGTAATGAACTCATTTTTTGCAAGGTTTGAGCATTTCTTTCTATTTTCTAACTTGTGAAGAAAATTGATTTTTATGTTAAATTAATTCATTATTATTGCTGATAGATTTATTGTTGTCGCATAACATGTCTTGCCAACAAAAATTTCATCATCATTATAAAAATATTGTTCATTAAATGTTAATTAAATTGTACAATTTCCGAAATAGTTTATTCAAGAGTTCTTTGACTTTCTTTTTTTGACAGAAAAGCGAAAAAAAAACAATGAAAAATATGCGTGCCAATTCGACATAAATCACAGAATGACACTTTATTCTATTTTCAACGTCGTTTCTTTCCTTCTTTTTTGCCCATTTTATGCTCACTTGCTTGCATGTTTTCTCTCTGGGCTTTCGCATTTGTATGTCACATAGAAAAAAATTTAATTTCATTAGAATTTCTCTTCTTTTTACGAGAAAATGTATATTTTATTTGCAATGGCTAATGTGTGTTTGTTTGCTTCTGTTTAATTTACGTATATCATTAATTTTTGTCTATTTGAGACCAAAGACACCATGAAAAAATTCGCATTAGTAAAAGAGCGACAACACAAAATTGAAAGCCTAAAAAAGCTTGGCTTAATTATTTTTCTTTGCTTCGACTTTTTTTGTCTTTTGCTTTCTTAAACTGATTATTTAGTTCAGAGTTGGAATTCTTTTAAAAAACTTATTGTTGGAGAAATGAAAGAAAATTTAGTTGAATTTTACTTTTCTACTCTGCTTTCGTGATTCAATATCATTAACAAAATTTATTTTGTATGTGATCAATTCGCTTCTAGCAAGAAAATATTAAATTGAGAAAAATTTTGCAAACAACTTAAACATTTTTGATTGATGTTATAGATTATTATAATTTAATTCTCACTGACTGAACTTTACTTTTTGATAGATATAGAGAAAAAGAGAATTTTCCATGTTATTTTAAAATTTCACTAATATTTCATTATGAATATTAAAAAAAACTCTGTAATTTACATGTGCATGAGAGATATATAATTTTATCGGAAATGTCGATTTCTTCACTCGACTGCGCGATTTATTCTTCTTACATCTTTCACATGTACATAAATAAAATGAAGAAATTATAAGATTTTAGATTGTTCAATTTAAAAATTTTATTTGTACAACAATCAAACTATAGAAAAACGTTTGTATGTTTCTGACATTGCTTTACACACACATCATCTGAGAATTCTCACAATATTATTAAATTTTTTTCATTCTTTTGTAGAAAGCAAAAAAAATATTTTTTTCGTCTTGAACGAGACAGAAAAATTTTTTTTGTGTGCATGGCAAGTCTGTTGAAAAATATTAAGTTTAGTTTACATAACAAAGAGATCCAATGCTAGTTAGTTCTCTCTTGCTCTAGTCATGGCAGTCTTGTTATCAAAAAAAAAGTTTTTTTTTTGCCCTTTCAGTTCTCATTATTCATAAAGTCGCAGCAGCAGCTTGCAAATTCATTTCAGCTTTTAGCTCTTGAGGCAAAAAAAACATTCATTATAAAAGTACTATAAATTCTTGTTTTTGCATTTTATTTCTCTATTGTTTTGCTTACAGTACGCTTTATAGAGAGCAGTACTGTTTATTTGTTGTGTCTTTCTCATTTTTTTGTATTGCGACCGGCAGTTGATTATTGTTGAGGGCATTTTTTAATTGCATTTCCCGCTTTTGTTTCAAAATGGCAATTTTTAATTCATTCATGCTCATCATTACCATCACGCTGCAATCATTTCATATCGGATGCCATCAATTATGGCGATATTAGATATTACATACACAAACAGTACACGCAATTTAAAATTTTGTGTTTTTAGCGCTTTTTGGAGCAAAAAAGTCATTTTAATCAAATTTGAAAATTTTCATCAATTAGCCAGAAATCATAATTTCATACTGAATACATAAAAATGCGCTTAAATCACAAATTTGTTTCTATGTTCTCATACTTAAAATTTACATGTATAAAAAGGTTTATGCTCTTGAAATAGTACAAAGTGTGAATGAAAAAAAATTGTTGTTTGTGTTTCTGTGAATTAGTTGACTTTATAATGTGTATGATATGTGTCTCTAAAAAATCTACCAACAAGTATCTGCTTATTATGCTTTGTAAAACAACTAGAATTAATATTATTATTATTGCTGTTTTTCTTTCTTTCTTTTCCTATCATCAATTTATCCAATTTTGACTTATACATTAATGTTCAACCACGCACATTAATTGATCGATATTTCCTAATTTACGTTCGTTTTTACTCATAAATATTTCTCTTGATATTAATAATTATAACAATAACGACAATATTGTTCGAATATGTTCAATGCTCATTCTATACATGTCAAATATTGGAGAGATTTTAGTGCTCTTTTGTTGTCCAAATTCAATCATATAAAAAATGTAGAAAACAATTGAGATTTTAGTATTTTTTTTTATCAAATAATACTCGTATTTGTGTATAAAAGTTTTATCATTATTATTGTATTTGCATTTATCCAAATATCTATGCAATTATCAATAAACATTCAATTCCATTAGGAGTCCATTATTTGATATTCACATCCAGTCGAATTTAATTGATAACAATCGCTCATTTACTATTCGGATACACCTGTTTATGAACTTGTTTAATGTCAACCTTTCGATACGCGTTTTTTCCCATTTTATATTGATTACAATTTTCAATTCCATTGGTAGGTTCTTTTTTTTCTAAAGTTTTTCCAATTCCAAATTACATCCAAATATATGTGTAGTAAAAACATTTGATATACATTTTTAAAATCTTATTATTTTGATTACCGTTTGACTTTGTATTAATAAAAAAGGTGAGAGAGTCAGTTATGAAGTGGAAGAATTTCGCTTCTATATATAAAATCATTTATTTCTGCATTATAAAAATTTCATTAGAGCCATTTTTTTATTTCATCTTTATGGAGTGACTTTAAATATGGTACGGTTAGATGGACAACTTTCGTTCTCAAATTAATACTGTGGATCTCTTACATTCATATATGATGAAGTAATCGTTTGACAACAACCGGCAATGTTTTCAGCGCATTATGACAACATAGAATTTTTTTAATAAATTATATTCTACACACGCGATAAAATAAAGTAACTGGGGAGTTGAAATGCTATATAAAGCAAGGAAGAAACTACAATGAAAAGAAACCTCTTTTTAAACGCATACATAGTAATGAAAACTCATTTGCAATCTCATCGCTATTTCAAGGTTCGAGGCTGATGTTACATTAATATGTATTCTTCATGATTTACTCTCTCAACTTCCCTCATAAATGACATCATTCTTTATAATTTTCTAATTATTTCTCTTCAGTAATTAACATAGTTCTCATAAAAATGACGAGTAAGATTTGAATGAATAAGTACAAAAGAATTTTTGCATGAATTTTTTCTAGGTGTTGACACTTTGGTTTTTTAAAAGTCCAAAATTTAATTAATTTTTGTTCTTCAAAATCGTCACTTTTAAAAGCAAAAAAATTAAAATCATGATTGATGCACTAACAATTTTTCATCGTTGAAAGAATTTTTAAATTTTTTCCATGATTTATTATCGAAGTGTCTTCACTTTGTAATTTACACGAAAAAGAAGTAGAAAAAATTAAAATAGAGTGTGATTTTTATCTCATAAATTGAAATCATGTAGATTAATACAATACAATCATAATAATAAAATTCTTCATCGTCATGATGCTTCTTACGGTTTTCTCTCTCACTGTGACTCACACTTACAATTCTTTTTTACTCAATCTTTCACCTAATTTCTTTTTTCCTTCCTTTTCTTTTCTCTTAAATTGATTCGATTCTGTACTGTGTTTTCATTATTATGAAGCTTCATAACAACAGTAGTAGCAATAAAAAAAGCACAAATTCATCATCGTGCCATTTGTTTGCTTCTTTGCTGTTGCGCTCGCTTTTGCACAGAAAAAAGAGAGATAAATTTTTATGAAGTTTAATCACAGATTTTTATTTTCACTTTCTCTTTTCTTTCCCTATGTGTTGTATATGTATGTCGCGCTCGAGTTAGGTAGGGTCAACACAGTTTTTTTTCTTCAACTTTGATACGTGATACAATATAAACGTCATTGGTTTGCTGCGTTGGTGAAAGGTTAAAAAAGAGAAGTTTGTTCAACTGGCTGCAATTATTTTTGACGTTTTAGCACCGTTTCTTCTTTATAAAAAAATTTGTTCGTTCTTTTCTATTTTCACTGACACATTACATTTACATAAATGAGATTTTTTGTTTCAAGATCATGTTAATAATTTTCAGATCGTTTTGTTAATACTAAACTAAAAAGTCAGGAAATGGTAATAGTGGATTAAAATTGTTCATAAGTTCACTAGCGTTTGATGCTTCTTTGTAACCCCATAGTCGCATTGCTTCTTTGCATGAGTCTTGAATATATGATACCTCATTCCAAGGCAGTTCCTTTGTCCAATGAAATGGCGCTTGCTTTGAGTCTCGGAATGTTGAACTCACACCACCTACATTCTGTTTTGTGTGCGTATCGAGAAACTCACTAACTCGATCATCAAATGCAAGTCCATAGAACTGCAAGACTTCTTGCGTCATATCATAGGGACTTAATGATAAATCTTCATACCGTAGAGCTCTGTGAGAAAATACAAATGAGTGTTTACTCAATTAATTCATGCAGAGAGAGAGAGAAAATAAATTGCTTTTTCAAAGTAATTCAACATTAAAACTTCAAAACATAAACAAACTTTTTGTGATTATGAGTCAGAATTTAAACTGCTAAATTTTCAGAAAATGTTAATTTCATATCACATAAAATGTTTGTTTTAACTTTTATCAAATTAAAAACTCAGTTATGAATTTCTGTGTTTAAAAACTGATTTTTGACTAATCTTGATTGTAATCTTATTTAGCAGTTAAATACTCACTTGAAAGTCATAGGATATTTTTTAGCCAGCATCTCTGCTGCTTTATAGTCAGAAATTAAATCTTTGCAAACAATATTTGGATTATCACCTATAAGAGCAAAAAAGAAAAGAAATTGTTAGAATAAATATAAATTGACCTCATCATCACTTTACTTTTACAGTTAGTCAATTGAATTGCTTATAAAAATAATCATGAGAAAATTTTTCTTTATTGTCCATAGTGACACAGCAAATAAGTCCCATATTAGACGATAATTGCAATAGCAATTCAATTGAATTAGCTAACTTAATTGCAGATTGAAACACTTACAGTCAACATTTCCAGGACACCACACTCGATGCTTTCGAGATTGCAAAAAACCACGTGGATCGCGTATTAACAACACAATTCGCACATTTAGGCTTTATTATTTTAAACGTGTGTGTATATAGAAAAGGAGAAGAAGAAAAAAAAACGAAATAAAAAAAGGCACAAAAATCGTTGTCGATGGCGGTTGGTTGCATAATTTTTTTCGCATAGAAAATCAATAGTTTTGAAAATAAAAAGCATATACAGTTTTTCTTCTTTTTTACATACCTCGTATCCTCTAATAATCGTGCAGCAATTTTTAGTCTGAGTCTCACAACTTTCATACTTTGTAATGGAAACAGCTTGCA
>JACWBX010003531.1:50870-86814 GCA_014622435.1 Polypedilum pembai
AAAAAAGGCACAAAAATCGTTGTCGATGGCGGTTGGTTGCATAATTTTTTTCGCATAGAAAATCAATAGTTTTGAAAATAAAAAGCATATACAGTTTTTTTCTTCTTTTTTACATAGCCAGCCACGAAAGGCTATATTATATATATTATTCAGAATTTATGTAAAACAAGGTAAAGAAAATTCGCATACCTCGTATCCTCTAATAATCGTGCAGCAATTTTTAGTCTGAGTCTCACCACTTTCATACTTTGTAATGGAAACAGCTTGCAAAAAGGCTCAAGGAACTTTGGTTGATAACAAAAGTTAGGAAAGAGCTGACACTGATTCCACAAACGTGAATTATGTGAAAATAAATAGTTGTGGGATGCTCCAAATTCTAGATATTCATGCATGTCTGCACCTGTGTAGTTACATCTAAGCAGTTTTTTCAAGCTCTTAATTGCATTTTTATCGTGCGGAGGGCCTCGAATCTGAACAATGTCATACGTAAGAAGCGGCTCGTAATGATAATAATTTCCAGGCAATGCATTAAGCACATCACCCAAAAATGTTGAGCCGCTTCTCCATGTACTGATTATAACAGATCTCATTGGAGTGCCATTTGTCTCCATTGTTAGATCTTGCAAATTTTTGGCATCAACGCCAAATCTGCCATTTGGGTACTCATAGTACTGCATTTCTTCAGCTATTTGCTTACGTTGATAATTTAAGACATCCTGTATTGTAAATGATGAGTTTTGTGTAACTTGCTGTTGCTGCGAATCAGCTGAATAATAGTTTCTATACTTATATCGTGGGTTAGTGTTCTCTTTTCTCATATAGTCATCGTAATAATTTGAATTTTTAGTTGCAAAGAACAATAACACACAAAAGCTAAGTGTAATTGTAAAAATTCCTATAAGATTCACACGTCTTGACATTATTTTGGCATTGAACATGTCACTAAATAATTGCACAAATACTACTGATATTTTCCTAATTATGATTCTAACTCATACAAACTCTCTCTTTCGCACTTGAGTTATCCAAAAATATGAAAATAGCTTTGTTTGCTTAGAGAATATTATTCTTTCTTCATTACACATTTGATTCTCTTTTTTAATCTCATTTTCTTATAATATCAATTATGTATGTATATAAAATAGCACTTTATGATAACAAAAAGCACAATAATGTTCTTTTAAAATTGTCCACCATCGTATTCGACTCGAGTAGAAATGAAACTGAATGACTGCAATTTGTATTGTTTTTTACATTTTTAAGTTATTGCCGTCTTGACTTGAATAAAATATACAGTTTTAACGAAACCATTTTCATTTGAAATGGGATAGAAATCAAATTTATGTTTATACAAAGAAATATCAATAAATTAAATAAAACTCAGTCAAAAATAATTTATTTTGTTGACTTTTTGAAACTGTAACGCAGCATTTGATGACACAAATGTTGCTCAACGCAAACTTAATTTTCACAATTTCATAAATAAACTATAATTTTTATTACTAAATGATTTTATGGTCATATACGATATAGCTTCATAATAATTTTTATTAGCATCTTTCTAATTAAATTCAAATGACAAAAAGAATATTTAAATTAATTTTTCTTTGTGTGTTTAGAAATGTTTCGTTAAAAATATTCGTTCAATCCGAACGAAAAGGTAATTTTTCTGCATTTGCTTTTTTCTGTTGAACTGTAAAATTGGATTTTGTGCATTAAATAATTGGTTTTGTAAGTCAAGTGGCTAATATATATTAAAATAAAATAATAAGAGATATAATTTAGTGAAAATTTCTCAGAAATTATGCATAAATATAAGCGAAAAATAATGATAAAAATTTCACAAAAAATCGATTGAAAAATAATTTTTTTACGCCTTCAAAAAAAATCAAATGATGCAAAGTTCAATTGAAATAAATGAAACTGATTAATAGATTATCAGCTGTCCTATTGTTTAAAAGACTATCATAAAAATTAATAATCGCCGGATAAAGACGTTCATGTGATAAAAAGAAAGCGTTTTGCGAAAATTTCATTACATAATGATCTCATAACAAAATCCATAGAACCTCAAAATACCGAAAAATTAATTTGATGATAAAAATAATTCTCATCTACTTTTAGATCATTTTAGGCTGTTAAGGGAATAAAAAATCCACATTCTTTAAAAATGGCGAGTCGAATGATGGCATTGGCTTTACGTCATCAACCAGCCGCTTCAAAAACATCTATGGTTGTTCGTGCTGCTCACTCAGGCACAGTGAACCCTCATCTCGCTGAGAAGTTAGAGAAGCTTGGCAATCGCGATGTTGTCGGTTTCGGATGGAACGGAGAACCAATATATTATGACAGGCCAGATTTCCCAATGCCTGCTATTCGCTTCAAGGAAAACACTCCAGATGTCTTGGTAAATTTATTTTATCTTTATCTAAATAAATTTATTAATCGATAGACTTGTAGGCTCTTAGAGCAAAGGAAAAGGAGGACTGGAAGAAGCTGTCAATTCAAGAGAAGAAAGCCCTCTATCGTGCTTCATTCTGCCAGACATTCGCTGAAATGAAATACCCAACAGGAGAATGGAAGATGCACTTAGGCAACACACTTATTGTTTTCGCATTAGCAATCTACATCTCACTATGGATGGCAGCATTCAGTAAGTTAATAATAAACACTTGAAATAGAAAAATATTCACATACATTTCATTTTAGTCTACGATCCAGATCCCGTTTCATTCGATGAAGAGCATCAAAAAGCTCAACTTAAACGTATGCTTACTTTGGAAGTCAACCCTATTCATGGTCTCTCAGCTAGTTGGGACTATGAGAACAAGAGATGGAAGAAGTAAATTTCCGACGCTTGAAGGAAGTGGCGTCCACTTTTCCTAAAGATAAATAGAAGTTATTATTTTCGATTGTTCATTCAATTGGATAACAAAATTCAACAGAGAAAAAAATGTCAAATAAATGTATAAAACTGACAACCATTGTTTTTTGGCTTGTGTATATGTTGATAAAACAGAACAACTTTTAGCAATTAAATGCACACACAGAGAATCTTAGAAGACCCATAAAGACGAAGTCGATTTGTTAATTTCAACATCAAATTAATTGGACGCACTTAAATTCGAATTATCACATTTTGACCTTCCAGACATTAAGCACAAAAAGCATGTGTGTAACAGTTAAGAAAAATGTAATTAAATTTCGTCATTAATATGAAATTAGTTGTAACTTAATTTCTAAGGATATACATTGAGATAATTCCGCAAAAAACTTGAGCTATGGAAGCTTTCATTCATTAATCTCATACGACCAAAAAACTAGATAAAAACTTTATTCTGTTTTTGATGTTGCAGTTTTCTTTCATTAGTCTAATGAATAAGATTTTAGCGAAATAAAAAATTTTATTTCCCGAGTAATAAGAAGAACAAATTTCCCTTTTTTAACAATAAAATTTATACTGGAAAAATTTTAATTATCAATTTTCCATTACTTGGGACTTTTAATACATACATGCTCATGATTTAATCAAAGAATGATTCTTAATTTATCCTCGTTTGGAATGGAACTTTATCCTTTTTGCATGAAAGCTTTTACATCAAATTAATCTATCATTTTCTATTTGCATAGTTCAGAAAAGTTTACTTACTACTCATCTTCTACATCTTTTTTGTCTATTCAATACTACTGTGTATGAAACTTTTATCATCGATTATTCAACTTTTTTCTATGTTACGAAAGAGTAAAGAAGAAATTTACACAAAACTCAATCTCTCGACTACCCATTTTATTTCAATTTTCTAAATTAAACTTCTTTTATCAAAGTTAACCAAACAATGCACAAGAGTGCACATGAATTGTTAAAAGCTCTATTTTGTAATCTAAAATTGATTTATGGATTTTACATCATGCAAGCTACTTTCATCTGTTGATGTGCATAATCGTAGAAAATATAGCGCCATAGCTTTTTTTGACTTGAAACTTTATATTCACGTAGAAAATGTTATTACAGAGATCCTAGATAATGAAGCACTTCTCAAATATATTGACAATAAATTCCTTCACATAAGTACATATTTAAACTCTTTTACATCGTTTCGCGAATAATACATACCATAGAAGATTGATGACATTGAATACTTAAAATTGCCACTTCAATTTTCATTACATTCATTTAGATAAAGAGACATGAAAACCTTGAAAAAAAAATGAGTGGCGTTACATGTAGTAGGAAAAGTAATAAGCGAGAACCCTCGCCTTCATAATGGTTTTTATAAGAAGAGGAAAAAGCTTTTATGACGTAAGTAAAAAAGAATTTTAGAGAAAGAAAATTAAAGTGATAAAATAAAAAAAGCAAGAAAATTAAGATTTTTAAAAGTAATTTTTAAAATTTAAAATTTGAAATTTATAAAATTTTTTGAAAACTAAAAATATTTTACATTCAAAAAAAATCTTTAAAAATGTTTCGCATAAAGAAAAAGTTTATTTATGGAAGAAAATTTTATCAAAAGTTTTCGACAACAAATATGCTTAAAACCGCATATTTACCTCGTTTGTTTTATTTTTCAGCATAGCAAAAGCTTCATAAGTTGCTAATGTAAAAACTTTGAACTTTATCGTGCACACAACATTTTTCCACCGCACAAACTTTATCATTGCCATTATACAGACTTTTTTCTACCAGAGCAGCAGCAATTTTTTGTTAGCAGATTTTTATGCTTCGATTTGGCTCATAAACATTTTAACAACTCTCGTTAAATAATGCAAATCCTCGTAGGCCAATCCTAATGTAATTCACATGTAGGTCATCAATTTGTTTGCCTCATAATACTCGCATAAAAGAGTAATTTTACCTTGTGACAACTTGAATATAAGGTGTGACTAAATTCATATGACAAGTGACAAATTTGCGGCCATTTATATTCAAAGCTGTTCTGCTTTTGTTTATATAAAAGTCTCTCGCTTTTTTCATTGAGAAAATTATTCTTAATAGAGTAAGTGAGAGAAAATGATAACGCAATAAAGACAAGGAAGATAGATCATCAATTTTCTTTTTAATGATATTACATTTAGAAACAGTTTTAAATAAATTTTTACCTCATAGATGATAATTTCTTGTGCTTAGAAAATCAATAAAAAAAAGCTTCTTTTCTTTGAGATTGGCTTCTTCTTTTGGTTAATCTTCTTAACACTGATTGAATAAATAATTTATGGTAATTCATGACTAAGGAATAATAGAAATTCACTTTGAAAAGAAATTGTTATAGCTTAAAAGTAAAGAAGAAAGCTCCCTCGAAGTTGTTTTCTTTTCTTTCCTTTCATCCATCCTCTTTACTTGTCTTATGATAAAATATTCATGCCATTAATATTGGTTGTGTTTGAAATAGCGAAAAAAATCTCCTGCTGTTACTGTGCCGGAATTGTCCGAAAAAAGACTTAAATATCATGGGATTGATATTTGGGAATTTCTTTCTTTTCATTTTTCTCTGTTTCTCTCTCTCTCTATGCAACATTTATCATCGAAGCTAGGTGCTTGCGACCCATGAAAAAGATAAATAATAAAGATATTTTTTCACGGTGGCATATGATGGGCAGATTAGGTAAAAAAAGACAGACAGCAAGTCAAAAGAAAATGTGATTATCATTTTCTCAATGAATCTCAAAACAGACGTTTCATGTCGTGCTGCTTTTAGTATAAGAATCCTGTTGCTTCGAGATGATGACAAAACAATATCGAATAATCATTAAAAAGTGATTAAAAGTTGTAACAATTGATGGCTGAATGTTCTCAATATTAAACTGTAATTTTATTCATGAGTCACGCACTTCACATCGACATTAAAAGAAGTTGTCATTCAAACAAACAAAAAACTTTTCTATAACATGCATGTATATGTAGGTCATTTGGTGGTAAACGATGTTTAATGTTGTACACTATAACACGCTTGTAAAAAGCTCTTATATCTTTTTTATGCACTGTATACAATGCTATAGAAGGAAGATGTGTCTCGCAAATTTATTTATTCGCTCATCCATTCCCACAATCATAAAAACACAATTTTCTTTTTCTTTTTAGAAGTTCAGCCTCTTTGAGTGTATTTAGTCTTCTTATTAAATGTATTCTACATAGTAAATTAAATTGACATAAAAAAGGAACGAGTAAAAATGTTACAAGGTAAAATTACTTTGCCATTTTCAGCCAACTTTTGCCTATTTATGTAGTTTTGTCACATGCAACACTTTTTGTTGCGCTACAAAATTTTTAATTCAATTTTAAGAGCTTTTAAACAGGTTATCAATCTCATTATTTTCTTTCATAGACTGAAAATAATGAAATAAGAAAAAAAATGAAAATTAAAAAGATATCTTGCTCAGAAAAAGTTAACTGCGAATAAAAATTTTTAACTTATTTTGACAATTAAAATCTAAAAAAATACTTGAAAGTAAAAAATAAACTTTTTCTCAGAAGAACAAACTTTCGAAGAAAAAGATGAAAAATCATAATTTAATAGAAAAAGATTTTCCAAATAAATAAAAGTTAAGAAAGTTTTTCCCCAAGATTAATTGAGGTTCAAGAAAACTTTATATAAGGTCAAACGATGGTACCATATATCAGTTGAAAAATTTAATAATCTTCATCATCATTCTTAAATAACTCACATACATCTACATCACAAGGAAATAAAAAGGAATGACTAAACATGACATGGCAAAATAATATATAAATGAAAAATCTTATAATATTGTTTTAATAACCTCTCGTCATTTAAAATTCACAACATATGACATGCAGCAAGTATCAAAAGTTAAAGTCAATTCTTCTTCATTTAAGTTATGTGAGAAAATGATTATTTTCAGCAAAAATTTTCTCTCTTTAGTGAGAGCGCGAATGAGAAAGATTTTTTTTGCGCAAGTGCATTGGCAATAAAACAGCAAGGAAAAAAAAGAAAAATTGAATAAAATGAGGAGAAAATTCCTTCCTTCGTCCTTACAGATGCAAGAAAATTTTACTCTCATCAGTTGGAGTAAGTCTGTGAAATTCAAAAGACACTTTCGTTTTTGTCTAATAATTAAAATTTGTTTCATTAAAGAAACAAAAATATTTTGGAATAATAAATCAATAAAAGTAGTTAGAAAAGTTTTTAATTAATGAAATTATAAATTAATTAACTGAATTTAATTAAAAAGTTTAAATAAATTTTAAAAAAGTTCTTGCTGAAAAAGATTTTTTCGTGATAAAATGAAAAAGAGACAAAGTGGAACGAGTGGAAAGAACTTCCAGTTTAATTGAAACCGATAGCACATGCTTCTATTTGTTGAATGTTTGTTTAAGGTAGCAAATTTAAAGTGGAATGCAAAAAAAATATATTTTAAGAATTTCTTAAAACACAAACGGTAACAAAAGAATATTTGGAAGAATTAAAAATATTTTGAAATTCAAAACATTTTTTATGAAAATAAAATAATCTCCAAGAAGCTCATTCAAAAGTTAATTTAATTTAAAATAATAAAAAGTTCACGTGCTTAATCTCACTGAAATTCCAAAACACGTTGATTTCCAGTCACTCTCTTTTAGTTTACTCACTTCCATTAACGTAAAAAAGAAGAATTGCAAACAAAATTTCCGAGAAACATGCTTCCGTGTGGGAAATTCGCAAAAAGTCGTTCAGTTCTTTGAGGATTGTCAAGTTGTTGAGACACGTTTGGACCGTAAGTCAACGCGCGTATATTTTAAATAATTCCCTTATCTTGTGAAAAATCAATATCTATTTCACAAGAGGAAACAGTGAGTTGAAAGAGAGACGGAAAGGAAATGTGAAAAAAAAGCTTTTCATTATTTTCCTTTCTGCTGCTGCTTTATGCTGTGAAAATTATTTTTTTTTTCAATTTCTTATCGAGATCTTAAAATAGACGAGAGAAAGAACAAATATGAAGAAAGAAATTGTTCAGTGACAAATGAAAGAATTTATTTATTGCCTAAGCCACAATTGAGGCTTAACTGTTGTTTGAGGATAAAAGAATTGATTGAAATATCCTGATAAATAATTTATTAAAGGTGGTGGCATAGTTGATCAAAGTTGATAGCGTGACGTGACAATGATAGCGGCGACAATACTATTTTTTATGCCAAATCATTTTCTCATACACAGGATATCGTTCAACAATGGAAATTAGATTTCCGTCTTCGTGAACCGCATGCAAGCAATTTTATTAAAAGCTTAACTTTATTCTCTCTTCCCTTCACTTTCTTCCTTGTTCGTTTGTTTGCGTTTGAATGCGGAATAAAAAGCTAATAATCACGAAGTATGAGAATATTTTGATTTCTATTTAAAGTTCATTGTGACATGTGATTAGTTAATTAAATATTTTTAATAATTGAAAAGTTTTAAAATGTTCAACTTTTTTGTTTGTCCTTGAAAAATTTCAAAATTTAGAGAAATTTTAATAATTTATTTTGAATTACAAAATTTTTTCTTTTACCTTCTTCAATAGTAAATGAAAATTAGCCATAATCCTTTTACATTGATTTATACAAAATTCATTGACATTCAATACTATTAGAGATAAATAAATCAATTTAGATCAAATCTATCAAGTAAAGCTGCTTCTTTATTCAATAAAAACTTTTTGTATTAAAGAAAATAACATGAAAATTGACCCAGACAGTCGATTGTAAGCTCACGTTGCCAATTAAAGATTAAATTTCATGTATTCATCAGTGAAGTGTTTTGAGCATCGCTCAACTGCTCTCATGGGCTTTCAAATATACACTTACGTAAATTTCAACATTGAGAATCATCAAAATGATGAAATACAAAATATAATGTCATTTGAGTTGACGTAATGTGAATAAATTTTAATCCTTTAAAGCCTTTATTTATATTTTGCTGCTTTTTTATTATATCTTGTGATATTTATAAAATTGGACATGAAAATTTCAATATTTTTGTTTATTTTGATCTCATCAGTTGAAAACAAAACTTTTGCCTGAATTTCAAGTTATTTCACCTTGTCAATCTCAATTTCCATGACTGACGTTTACTTTTTTGTGCCGCATGAATATTTATGGAATATTTTGCTAAATTTATGTTTTTAATGCACACAGAGGAATGTTGTGGCGAGCAATTATGTAGTAAATTTTCCACAAAGAGCACTCTTAGGAATTCCTAGCAAAGTGTTGATGCTCAATCTGAATTTCTAATTTTTTACTGTATATACGGTGCAAATAATAAATTTGTAACCTTGACATTTTAGTGCAAGAATAAATTTTCACTTTGATCTTCATTAATATTAATGTGTTTCTAACAATAAGCATACTTGCAACATATTAAGAATGTAAAGTTGAAAAGAAGAAAAGCTCTCCATGTATTATTACAAAACAAGCATTTTCATTGTAGAAAGAGGAAAATAAGCTTATAGAAAAAAATGAATTTTACATCAGTGCATCATTAAGCTCTCAATGGACACTTTAAAAAAGGAAAAAAACTTTGATAAGTACTTGAGCATGAAACATCGAAATTAAAAGTCCTTGAAACTTTTGTTATTAAAGATCAAATTCTAATAACGTCATTCAGTCAAAATTCAACAAAATAAAAAGTGAAAAATATGTCACAATCAATTTTAATCCTTGAAGAAACTTTATTAAAGTTTTCTCATGCATGGAAGAAAAAACAAAATAAATTTGTCTCTTTTTGTACAAACACATAACTAAAGTTTGAAATAAAGATACGATTGTATAGTATTTTTATGTATTTGTTCCAAAGAAAAGGATAAGAGTCGAGAAAAACAATAAAACATGTTTACGGTCAACAACTGAATAAAAAAACAGAAAGGAATTTTTTTTCTTTAACAATTTCTAAAAGAGAAATCATAAAACCATGTCTGAATAAATTCACAGAAATTTTTAATTTTTGAACAAATTAAAGTTTTTTTGATTAACTTAAGGGTTAAAATCATTAAAAATAAAATGAGTAAAAAAATCCTTCATTAATAAAGATGTTTTATTAATTAAAGCAAATGAAAAATTAGTCTTGGTCTTTGTTGCTTTGAATTTTTTATAAACAAAAAACATTTCTTTTGAAGTAAAAATTGGAGCTTTCAAAAAAAGTGAAAATGAAAAATTTGACGAAATAAATTATAGATTTTAACTCTTGAATCCTTTAATGTTGTTTATTTAACAAAATAAAACGTTTTCAACGTTAATGTGCTTTAATTAAATCATTTCATTTATTTGTTTGTATGTTATCTAAATTTTAAACTTTATTCGTTAAAAATGTCAGTGAAACTTTTATCATTAAAAATATTTTTTATAAAATTTTTACAAATTACGAATTCGTCATTTAAGTGAAATGCAAACATTTTACTAATTGTAAATATTAACTTTGAAATTTTTATTTATATTTTTTTCAAAAACTTCTTACAGAATTAAATAAAATGTTACTTGCTGTAAAATTCAAAGTCTCTCTAGAGAAAAATTGCCTTACTAACTTTATGTTTCCAAAAATTCCATAGAGAGTGAGAGAAAAAAGAGCTAAATGAAAACGATATAATTAATAAATAAATCATTTAGAAATATATGCTCTCTTTCTCTTAATAATTAATTCAATTATGTTTATTACATACATTGAATTGTATAAGTAACAGTGTAGATAGAGTGAGAGTAAGGGTGGATGGTGGTAGATTTTAGATTATATGGCAAAAGTTGAGCTTCAACTGGAGTGCTATAATGGGTTGAGTATTGCTGTAAACATGAAAGCTTCACAATAATAACAACAGCAGCAGCAGTAAATGTAACGTTGAGGGTAATTTTATGTCTCACAATTTCATTATCATAATTTAATTTATTTATTCTCATTTTTTTCCATTGCCTCTTCCGAAAAATGCTTTAACTTAATTTAACTCGACTTTGTCTCCTCGCATGAGAAGAATAATGCGTGCTCATTTTTTCCATATGCACAGCATGAAGAAATATATTTTTAGCAGAAATTATATTAGCAAAAGACTCGAAGCGATTTCTGTCATGATACCGACTTGCTTAGACTGAATTTTGAGGCATCACGCGAAAAATGAATTCATAATAATGCACAAAGATCAAAATCAGTGCCTATTTAATGTAAATTGAATTTTTCATCACAAAGACAAAAGTAAAAGAAAAATTGAGCGGTAGTTGCTGGCTTATGTTCTAAAAATAAGATTCGAGACATAAAATTGCGTTTGTTCTTTATGTTCACAAGACAAAAGTTGTTATCACGAGTAACAATTTTATTTTTATTTTTTCTACATGTTATGATAGCCAAAAAATGTTACAGCACACTTATCGGCGAGAGAGCATATCTATATGTATGTATAATATAGTGGAATATCAATTCAAGCTGACATGAGTAGTAAAATTCTTTTTATAGACTGGTCTCTGCTGTCGTTATCATCATACATAATAATAATTCATCCAAGATATAGAAACTCTATGAAAATAGTCTAAAGCTCTTAATAGAAACAATTTTAAGTTATACAAAATTGTTTCATTTACTTGCATTATGAAATTTTTTATCTTCTAAAAATTTGAAAATTTCGATGTATAAACAAAAAGTTTTTACAAAAAATTGTTTAAATTGCTGTCGTATCTTGAGTTTTTTCATGCATCTTTCCCTTGAATTTCTCATCTTTTTTCTCATACTTTTTTTTGTTTCATTCAATAATGCAAAAGCATCACACAGTACATTTCCGAACACAATTTTTTTAATGTGCTACATGGGGAGAAAAATGCTTTACAGTAAAGCTTCTTAACATTTCTTCTGTTTATATAAAGATATGAATACATTCCATTTTGTGCAAACATATACACGGTACAAAAGATAAGTGAAGTGGGAGGAATATAGCTTGCATAACGAAAGAAACCAAAAATACTGAACAGAAGGGTCCTCTTGAAAGAATAGCAAAAATGCTTTGCTGCCGTCAAGAATTGCTTGCTAAACTCCTTTTAGAGGTGCAAAAAAAACTTACTTCTTCGAGTGTAAAAAAGAGAAGGGTTGAGTTTTTTTCTTAATGTGAGCGTAACTGAACTGTGAAATTCTTCCTAATAGAACTTTTGCGTTTAAGTATTGCATATAAAATAATTATTTGAAAGAAGAAATAAGAGAAAGCTTTTGATTTTATCTCTGAATTTTGTTTGTTTTGAAATTTCAAAATTATTTTGAAAAGTTTCCAAAAAATGTAAATTTTAGAAAATGTTCAAATTTTTCTGAATAATTTTCAAAAATCATTTAATATTTTATTCAAAAAATAATTTTCAGAAATTTAAAATTTAACAAATATAATTTTTCTAAATTTTCGACTATTTCTTCAATTAATTTTTTCGAACAATCATTAACTCTTAACAGTATCAAATTAACAAAATAATTTTCACTGAATGCGTTTCAATTATACTTGAAATTTCACCTTTCTTTTTCGAATTACCTTGGGTTGATTAAATAATAAAGAGCTAAAAAAATTCAATCTAAAAATAAAATTGCTTCATATCCTATATCTGATTAAGTTGCCACTCTTCTTCCTCACCAATTTACTCTTCCTCTCGTCTTTTTTAGGGAAAAGCAGCAATAACAACAAAGTTTTATTTTCCTCTCTTATTTCAGAGTTTGTGTGTGAAAAATTAATAGAAAAATAACGTGTGGCGAAGGGAAAGAAAGAAAAAGAATGAAACATGAAAAGATAATCCAAACATTCAAGGAAAAAGTGAGATTTGTGCGAATTTAAAAAATAATTATCAGGAAAAGTTAGTCACGTTTTTATCTGTGAAGACAAAAAAAGAAGATGAACTTTGTTAATCTATAAAAAAAAGTGAAACAGAAAAGAAGAACCAAAAAATTATCTTTTTATTTTTAGAAAGTAACCAAAAATTGAAATAAAGTAAGAAAGAAAGAAGAAGAAAAAGAAAATTAAATTGTTTGTTTAAAAGAGAAGAGGAATTTTGAAAGAAGCAAAAAAAGTGAATAGAAAGCACCTTCATCAATATGGGCGAGGATAATTACGATGATGAGGTAAGCAACATTTGCTATATTTACAATATTAATTAATTATTATGAGAATATCTTACTCAATCACAATCAATTTACATAAAATTTATCTTAAGAAATTTATCTTTTTGATAATGACAGAAAAAGGATTAATATTAAATGAATATTTTAAAAAGTTGTTAAGTTTAAGCGCATTTTTTTGAAAAGAAAGGTTATTTAAATTTAATGGATTTCTTCTTGAAATTATGTATTTTTCATATTCATAATATTAAAAATTTAACTGATACTTTTTCTATTTAACCCTCAGAGTTTTTACATTTTCTTTTGTTTAAAAACTTTAATTTCAAAATCTTTGACAAAACATCAACATTTCATCAAAATTTAAACTAAGATAAAAGACCCTTGGGCTCTTAAGTTATTGTCAAAAGTATACTTAGTTATAATAAGAAAATTTCAAAACAATTTCTATACGCAATTAAACTTCTCGAGCATTCTATTCGCTATTTATTATCTCGTGATGTCTCACTTTTGTCTAGTTATCTTTATCTACACTCTCAACATCCATTTATTCACTCATTCATAAGACAAGAGACAAGAGTGAGATGTTAATTAAATTGTTGAGATTCCAATGACGACAACAACAAATATTTCTTCATTTGCTTTCTTGAATAACCAACATCAGCATCATCATCATCATTCGAATGTATTGTGTAGAAGAGAGAGTTTTTTCAACTTGATTTATCACATTAATCGATCAAATTCCACAATTTTTCTTCATTTCCATTTTTTCTTCTCTGCATAGTTATAACAGTCAGAGCTTATTCAGATTCTTACTTATCTGCTGATTTTTTTTATGCCTTGACGTTTACAGCGAGAATGAAAAAAGCTGAGATTGATCTGTATTATGGTGTGTAAACATATAAAGCTCAATGAAAGCAAGTAAATCTGAATCTTGTGAATTTTCACTCATTCAATGAAGGAAAACATTTGCATGACTGACGTTTGTTGCTATGAGTAAAAAACTCTTTAAATTGAGCTCTTGTTATTAGTTATTTTTAAACTGGATTTCAATTTTTACTCTTTAATTCACAAATTGGCTTTATTCAATGGAAAATTCAATTTTTAAAAATTAAAAGAGCTTCCGACAATGTTTTTATTTGCATTTTCTTCTCCACCTAAATTGTGTTCATTGTGAAATTGAATTTTTTCGATTATACAGTGAATAGCAATTTGATTATGATGAAAATTGCATTATCGACGAGGAAAAGTCCATTCTACGTGTAGAGTTCTGTACATAAAAATGAATTTTCATACAAAAGCACAGCACTTTCTTTCTTCATTATATGAAATGACTTGCAATTCATTTAAAACACATTCTCTAGGTGTCGTCATGGCAATGGAAAAACAAGCGTGAAATGGAAAAATTATTGTGAATTTATGAATGTTAGAATGCGATTGCAAGAAAAGTAGAAATTTTTTTCAACAAGAATTTCATAAATTTTTAAAATTTTGTTAAAATGTAAACAAATTAAGTTCAAAATTAAATTAATCGTTAAATAAAAAATTTTATACAAAAAATAAATTTCTAATTAAAATAATTGAATTCGACTCTAGTTTTTGATATATAGTCATAAATTTCATCACAACTTTGTAAAATCGTCTACCAAAAATCTAGTAATATAATAATTTTAGTATTTGAAACTTTTTTTCAAGAATTTATTCAAAAAATTTAAATTTATAAAGTCAGTGCTTTTTCAAAAATCAAAAAAATTATTCATAGTTATAAAATCCGTTAAATTAGATATTCAACAAAATGGAAAACAAAATTTATTCAATTCGTGATTTCACACGAAATAAGCTTTTGCTTAAAGCCTAAGAAAAAAATAACAACAAACGCAATCTATTCAAATATTTTTCTTTTTTTATTACAAACAAAATATACTGAAGGAAGGCAGAGAAATGTAAAATGAAACCACAAAAAACGAAAGTTGAAAGAAAACACGGCGTGATATGCGTGACTAAAACATGATTGTAAGAAAATTGAAAGCGGAAGCAAGAAATTATTGCTGAATTTGTAACACAATCAAAACATTTTTTTTTTCCTTTTTGCTTGAGAAATTTCTGCATTAAATTTGAACTTCCGATGACTTTTGACGCAATTTTTAAAATACTTATTTAAGAGAGAAGAAAATTATGTATTATGGCAAAAAGTTAATGATGTGTCAATAATTCGATGTGCATGCTCTGCTAAATTCGAATAGACATGAAAATGTACTACACTATAAAATATTTATGTGCTCGCATTGAAGAGAATACTAAACATAATTTTAAATATCTTTTTATACTATATGGAAATTTCACTCTACTATCATGAAGATAGAAAATGCAAATTCTTTTTGTCTTGAAATTGAAATCATGAAATGGAAAATCAGAACAATTTTGTATGCAAGAAACTGATTGTTGAATAAACAAGAGGAAATAGAATTGAAAGTTAAAATAAAAAGAAAAGCTGAATATAAGATAATGTAAGATATTTATAAACTTTTAAACTTTTTCTTTGAAATTGATTTTTATTTTAGTTAAAAATTTTTTATCGAAAACTGAACGAAAACAATGAAATATTAAACGAAAAAAAAAGATTTTATTGAAAAATTTAAAAGTTTTAGAAAAAGAAATTGATCCTGTGATTTATTTAATGTTTAGTAAATTATCATAAATCACGACAGAAGCATAAATGTGATCATTAATATAAATTGAATATATGCAAATAATAAACATTCACAGATGTGACTCATTTTATATGACAGCATTTGACATTTTACATAACTATGCATGTAGCATAAAATATTAAATCAAGTGTGATTTAAAATTGTCACAAAATGAACAAGTTGACATAAATCCATGAGGAGAAATCCAAAAAAATTAAAGTAAAGAAAAATAATTGACATCATGAAATTTTGGCTGCTCTCAGCACGTAAAATTTTTACTTTCTCGTGCGTCTGTCAACGGCATAAACCAACATCAATTAATTATAATTAAGCACCACAATCATCATCTTCTGAGTGAATTTTTTAGCTGCTGCATGTGTGTGTGTATATGTTGTTACGCAACTTGAACTTTTCTCTCTCGTACATGATTTATTGTTTCCTTTCTCTGATGAAAATTCTCCCTTGCTGTTCCACACATACTCTATTGAGTGTGCTATGTGCTTTATTCAGCACAATTTGTTATCCGTTCATAGAAAAAGAAGAGTCAGCGGCTGCTGATGATGAAGATGATAATGTTTTGAGCCTTACTGTCGTCTTTTACGAAGAAGCTAAATTAATTAGCTCTTTACTCACTAACTGACTGACTATGCGTGCTTGTATGTGAATGTTTACAAATTTATCTTCAAATGTTATAGTAAAGGGTAAAGACTAAAATAGACTTGGTAAATTAATTGGAGGATGATTTGTGGGTGTAAAAAAGGTTAGTTTTATATTTAATGACTCAATTTTTAGGAAAATAAAGATATTTTTATTTGTAACGTATTTTTTCAAATAAAAACTGTCAAAAATAAATTTAATGAAAACAAAAGATATAAAAATTCTATATTCTTCTTTATAAACTCAAATTGTAAGCAACTCTAACGATGTAAAACTCCATAAAATTAATTTTTTTATTAATAAACCTAAAAGGATTAAAATAAAGAATATTCCATAAGATTCTTTAATAAATCACAAAATTAGGATCAAAATTGACAGTCATTGAAGTAAATAAACATCAGGCGATACATAATTAAAGGTTTCATTGTGATTAAAGAAAATTGCCTAATCACACAGAAAATTAAGACATGTTTCGATCCTATAGTCGGAAAATCAATTCTCTTAGGTAAGGAAGCACCGTAAAAAGTTGAAAAATAACGAAGACAAATGTGTTTTGATGAGGGCTAGTTTAAAAAAAGAATTATGGTCATCTGTTCGATTGATGTGAAAACATTTTGCTCAAAAAAGTCTCGCCATAGAAATTTTACGATCAATTAAATATCTAAGAATGCTATGACAACAAATTCATGTGAATAGCAAGTAATTGAACGATAAAACTGAATTTATTGCATGAATGGAGCATTTATTCATGCAAGCAATTTCTAAAATAACCAAAATTGTGGGAGTAAAACACTAAGCATTATAAGGTGTTACAATAAAATGTAATGGTGCTATTGTGCTAATTTCGAAGCAATTTTGGCAAAAGTAAAAGTTTTAGTGTCCATTATTGATGATGATCGCCGTCATTATTGATTCCTTGTGTCCATTGTTTGTAGTTCATATAAACATAATGATTGAGAGTTTCTGGTTGATAAGATGTATTGATGTGCTTGACTTTTCTTCTTTTTATCACGAACAATCAATCAATTCAATATTGCTTTAACTACTGAGTTTTATGAAATTGATATGAATCTCTATTGAATTGATTAAAGTTATTTTTAGCAAATTTTGAATGATTTTGTTTAAATTTTCTTAAACAACACCAAAAAGAAATTTATTTTAAAACAATATTTTGTTTGTAATTTATTATGCAAAAACCAGAAAACTTTAAATTATTAAAGAATTTGAGATCTCTAATTTCTTTAAAAACAAAATCAAAGTTACTAGTCCATAACGCATTAAAGTAAATAAATTACTCTATGGATTTAAGTTACGCCTTCTGATTTGTTTAAAAATGTTTAAAAATTTCATCTCATCCATAAATTGTTCATTCTCCCTAAGCGTACATCATGCGTATCTTAAAAATAAAAAAAAAACTTTCTTTCTTCATTTTTCCACTCGAATTTCTTTCTCCTTCACTCTCTTTAAGCTCCAGGCGCAACATCCATTCATTTTCATCCTTCATAATAAAGAAAAGAGAAATATTTATCTTCAACTCCTCCTCATATTCGAGTATTCAGTTCTTCACAGCTAATTTATTGTCCAACAATGTCATTTTACTCCCGGAATAGCTAAGACAAATTTTCTTCAGTTAGTGTCAAATTTTATGCAAATATAATGAGTAAAAATTTCATTTAAGAGAAATATTTTTCATACAATCGAAAATAGACAAAACGTTTTTGAAGAGTAGATTTCAAAACATCTTTTTGAATTAAAATACTTTTTAGACTTTTTCACAATTTAATGTAAAAACAATAAATAAACTTTGGAATTATGTTTAAATCAATTCGAAATTAAATTTGAATTTTCCAAAAATACTTTTTTATCTAAAAACTTCGTACTTACTGACATTGCTTTGACTATTATTCTATGAAAAGCATATTTCATAAATTCTATTTAATTGCGCTATTAGTTTTAATAAAAATTTAAAAAAAAATTATCAAACTTTTCAAAATTCAAAAATTTAAGTTTTCCAACTAAAACATTTTTCGTTAAATTTCAAAAAATTGATTTGTTTTGAGATAAAAATAATCAAAAATTTTAATATATTATTTTCCATCATCAAAAATCACCAAAACAATCAAAACACAAACATTTTCTTTGAACTGAAACTTCTTTGCTCAGAAAATTCTTCAAGATTGAATTTTTTTATGTGCATTTTCAAAGAAAATTCAAGCGAAAAATATTTTTATTACATTTTCGTCCAGCATTTTCTCTTTCATGTACTTGCAATGTTTTACTTTCTCAAGTTTTATTGAAATGGAACAACGAGAAGAAGAAGAAGAAGCTAGATAAATTTTATGACTTTGAAAAACTTTTGCTTTTTTGCGATTGTGTTGATATTAGAAATTACCACATTTCCTTCCGGATGCCATAAAAAAGCGAGTGCCTGTCATAGCTTTACAACAATATGTGGAAGCTCATTTTCCTCTTTAATTTTCTCTCGCATAAAATGCTTCTTCGTGCATACACAAACGCGTGAAAATTTATTTTAGCTTCCGCAAAGAAAAGTGAAATGGTAAACATTGGTGAGTGAGTAAATTCGCTATAGGGAAACAGAAGTTTGTGTGTGGATGTTTACAAGCCTTTGTTGTTCTAGACTTAAGAGAGTGAATGAGAAATGATTTATACAGTAGACGAGGAAAGAAAAAATATTTTGCAATGTTTGCGATTGTCTGCGTTTACTTATGCTTCAAACATTGATTGAATATGAAGATAGAGATAAAGCAATAAATCTGTTTCTGGATTATAATGAATTATTGCTTTCTTTATATTCTAATTTTTAAAGACCTAATAATGGAATTAAATAAAATTCAAAATAACTGATTTTTAAAATTTAAATGAAAATAATCAGAAATTGTTGAATTTTGAAAATTTGCAAAGTAGATTTGAACTAACTCATTGTTATATAAAATTGTTTAAAAAAATTAAAGAAAATAAATTTCAACAGATACACTCGATAAAATTTTCTAATATCAATTTAGATCATTTAAATATTTATTCTACCTAAAATAAATTCAGACATTAAAACACAAAATCTGACAAATTAAATTTCTTCTTTATCGCGCTCAGGGAGTAACAAATTCTCATAACAAATTATGAAAATTAATTCAATTTAAATATTAACAATTTCTTTCTTCTTTTCCTTATTCTATTCCATAATACAGCTGGTATCAGCAAATCCAAATCAACGAAACTGGAGGGGAATCTTGATAGCTCTACTTGTGATAATAATTGTGTTGGCTCTTATTGTAACATCAGTGGTAAGTTCCTACTATTCTTCACTTATCATCAATTTTATTCACACGTTTAACAAAACCCACACACAAAAAAGAGAGAGCAGAAAATTTGTCTTATGATACATCTCAAAAGAGGATGTCATAATGAGAGGTTAGAATGAAAAGAATAAAGAAAAAATGATAACGCCACTCAAATAGAATAAAGAAGATATTTTGAGGAAAAAATTTTGAAGCTTTTGTGGATTTTAACGCATTTTTTAACGAAAAAAAACAAATTTGTATATTAACGGTCAAAAAATATTTAA
Source organism: Polypedilum pembai (assembly GCA_014622435.1). Lineage (NCBI taxonomy): Eukaryota > Metazoa > Arthropoda > Insecta > Diptera > Chironomidae > Polypedilum > Polypedilum pembai. Next base: position 70,829 of record JACWBX010003531.1, read on the forward strand.
AATTTGTTTTATTTACATTTTTTTGTTTACATAGTAAAAATTTCACAAATTCTAAAGATTAAAGATTGTAAATGATTTAAAATAAAGACTAGGACACTTTTAAAAAAATAAGTCATTTGACAAACAAACATTCATACAAAATCTACTTAATTTTCAACTTTCATGTATAACCCAAAATATTTTACAACTTTCCGTTTACTTTACCGGAAAACGCTAATCAAATTTACTCATATGAGTTTGTTTGAAACTCAATAACATTTTTCTTCTAATAGGTCCAATAAAACACTGAGCTTCCTAGCTTAATAACAAAAGAGAAGTAGTTGAAAACATAAATAAAACTCATAAAATATTCTTAAAATTTATCAACATGAAGTTAAAATAAAAGACTAACACTTTTATTTTTTAAATTCAAAGAAATTCTAACAAGACAAACAAAATGATTCAAAACTAACAAAAATTAAGTATAAAATCAAAGAGTGTTGAAAAAATAGCAAGCAAGCAATTTTCTAATGTAAGAAGGGACAATGATGACGACATCGGCATCAAAATGTCCAATCCAATGTTAGTGAATAATGAACCGAATAAAGGAAATTTTCATCTATATTTTGCCGTATTATCATGAACGAATCTCTGAATTATTTAAATATTTGATCTTTCTCAGAAAGTTCCGCAATATTTTCACATGTCTGAAATGTGAAACCAATAAAACAACCAAATAATTCTTTCAAAGGCTATCGTTTGAGATAATTTAAAAATTTATAGCTTCAATCCCACAGAAAGAAGGTCTTGCTGCCATGAAATCTTTTCACACATGTTGAAAATGTAAATAGCTTTAAGATGATTTTTTTATGGTGAATAAAATAAGTGAACAAAACATCGCAAGGGAAATAAAGTGAAATGTGACGATGGGAATTAAGGAAGCGATGAGCGATGATAAAATTATGACTATGCGAATGAAAAATGTTCTACTAGAAGCCTGCTGCCTGCTGCTGTCACATTTTATGTATAAACAGCCATTTCTACCTGAAACATTACATCATCATCATTGTTCATAAAAAGAAAAAAGGAAATTTAATCATAAAAAGTAATGCCGAGTATTTTTATGACAATTTTTTTATTTTCCTTTTCTATTACATTCTTATATAGCTGAATAAGCTTTATTTCTTTGCTATTTTAAATTATTTCGAATTTTGAAATATTTAAAAAAATTTCAAACACTCAAAAACAAATAAAACATCAGTAGAGAAACAATCTTCGAATGGTCGTTTTTCAGAGTCAATAAAAATTTATATTTACGACAGCAAGAAGCATTAAATTCATTTTTTCTTCAAAATTCAATGTAAATTAAAAGCTTCCAACAACCTTTATAGCAGCAGTGAAGAACTTTCTACTACTGAAATATTTATAACAACGCACAGAATGCTCTTTGAAGTGTTAAAAATTATTGAAATGAGAAAAAATTTATTCAAATTTATATACAATTTTTTTATCTCTGAAATTCCTCAAGAGAAAATGATGACAAAAAGGAAATTACTTTTTTCTACAAGAAAATGTGAAAGCGCAGAAATTTCAACGAAATGAAAAGTGATTTCAAAATTATTTTTAGTTCATTTACTTAACACTGTTTTTGCTTTCTCCAATCGATGCTTTAAAACTAATAAAAGTTTTCATTCTTCTTCAATAGTCTAAACAAATGTTTTCTTTATCACTTTTTGATTGATTGAATTTAAAATAATTTGAAAGTTTACAAACTTAGTAGAATTTTAATTGAAAATAAAACTTTTATGGTTACACTTTTAAATAAAAGAGCTTAAGTATTGTTTCTAAATTAAGTTAGTTAGTTGTTGCCAAAGAATGAAAACAAAGAAAATTTCGAAAATATATTGACATTTTGTCTTAAAATTTTAAAATGAACTTTTATCTACTTAATATCTGAACGATTCCTGACATGTCTTGAAGTGATAACAAGAAATTTCTAACAATAAATAGAATTTTGTAATTCTTCTATCAGTAGATTTTTGAAAGATTAACCAAAGTGCTTTCACATTTATGTCTTGCCATTCTTCTTTTGTCTTTTCCACTTACAATTCAATTTCCTCAATTTGAGTTGAGTAAACAATGTAGCATAACAAGATGTATGAAAATAAGCAGTGAGTGAGTGAAATCCGAGAAGGAGCTTTAAAGGCAATCAATTGTAATCATGAACGATGGACGGAAGTAGAAAGAAAAGAGAAAATTGGATTGGAAAAAATCGTTTGCCATATGAGATGACATCTCAAATGTTACATGCTTATTTAGATAAAACTCCGCAATTTATAACCCAATAGTAAATGGTCAATTGTCATTTTTTATTTCTCAATGGAGAATAAAAAAATATGAAAAATGTGCTTGAAGTGTTATCAACAAATTGTTATGAATATAGTTTGTTATAGAAATATTTTCTCTTTCTTTGGGCAGCCAGTTTAAATAGACGATGATATCGCATAAGTAAAGAAAAGATTCTCAAGTGATGATGATTTCCTGTTACTCCACTGTGAAGCGTAGGGCGTTGTATGTGACTGCTCCGATTTGAAGCGTGTTCCGTCACACAACGAGTCATTCATCATTCCGACGATACGATTAATGAAGACAGGGGATGAGCCTGACGTTCTCGTAATATTCGTCGGTGGACCTTACCTTTTATACTGCGATCCGATAGCAGTAAGTTTTGAGCGTGAAAAATACCTGAAAATTCAGAATCCTCAAGGCTTCCACCTCGGGATTCGAATCCAGGACCATCAGCTTGCTAGGCCAGCGTCTTACCACTGACCCATCAAGGCAGCTCAGAACTCATTCTCAAGTGAGCTACAATTAAATTTCTCATCTTTCATTTTGCTTATAATGTACGACAATATCAATTCAATTTTCTTAATGGTATGTTGTGTGAAAACAAATAAATTCCAAAGTGAAAACGACCAAAATTATTGATACTATGTGTCTCGAATTTTGTTGTCTATATCTAAAGGCGATATTTTTGCTTATTTATTACATAAGTGAATTTTCTTGCTCATTCTGTTTATTATTTGTAATCAAAATAATGTAATAAATATTCAATATAAGTTATTTATTATTGTGTTAATAAAAACCCAATGAATGACATTGATGAAATAATAAATATTTTCTTTATATTAACTTTTCTGTAACAATTTAAATATTTGTCTAATTAATTTAAAAATTTACGAATTGAAATATTTAACGAAAGTAATAAATTATCGAAAAACATTTAACGAAAAAAGATTTATTTTGAAATGTTAAAATAATTTTCAAATTTATATAGTTTGAAATTCTTGAGTATATTACTAATACACATGTTGTTTGACATAATTTATAAAGAGCTCAACTAAGAAAAATTCATAACGGAAAATCACTAAAAATTAAGTTTCCCAACAAAAGTCTATATTTTTATTATTTTTATCAATAATTCATTACAAACGCATGAAATCAATAAATTGCTGACGTTCAACAATATATAATTGTTACACACGAACATTAATTCTTAATTTAAATGAATTGAGTGCCTGCCAGCTCTCATTTAAAGAATAACAAAAAAATATTTTCCTAACCATTTTCTTCTCGCGTACTGTTTCCAGGTACAAAGAGCTTTTAGCTAAATGAAATGCTTCTTGTTATTTACAATTTTTGCCTCACTTACTTATCCTCACAGAATGTTGAGTGAAATTATTTTTAGTAAACTTTTTTCAGCAACTCTCAGTTGAAATTAGATGAAAAAGAATGAAAGACATTGAATGAAGGTAAATGGCTTTTAAAATTACCGAAAGGGAAACTTTTTATTTTGTATTTACTTGCTATTCATTAAGTAATATCAAATTTATTTTTATGACGACTTAATTTTGCTTTTATTACGGTTATTGAAAATAATTTGAAGTGATTGATGAAAGTTTACTTTTAAAATAATAAAAATTTAAGTTTCTCACTCGTCAAATCATTGGTTATGCTAAGCTCAGTAGATTTTGCCTTTCCCACATCATTTTTCAATCAAATTTCTCTTTCAACAGTTAGACGAAAAGCATGACAACGCGCTTTAATGTTGCTATGAACAAAAACGCTTTTTTCGAAAAAAATCCTGCTCAGGTGTAATTGAAATGAATTTGAAATGCTTGTCAGACGTAATTTATTAGCAGTCGTAAACACAACATTCCCTCTCTTTTATTCTTTTCACATGAACCGAATATTTTACATTTTTACAAACTCCACCTCTATTCATTCTTCTTTTTCTCACTCACAGTGAGTTACATTTACTGCAGTACGTCATTATTTTTTTTCTTTTCATCAGGATACAAAAGAGGAGAAATTATTCTATAAAGCTTGAAATTTAAAGCTTTTTCTTATTTTAATTGAAATTAAAAAAATTGTACTAAATTTAATTCTAAAATTGAATTTTTTTGTACTGAAAGTATTTTTATACTAAAACTAAGAAATTTCTACTTGAATAAATTATTTTATTATTTTACCTACCATCTTCCTTCAAATCCTAAAGCTATATTTATAAAGAATAAAAAATAATATTTAGAACAAGATTCAGCGCATGCTTTCAAGATAACACGATAATTTAACTTGTTTTGGTCTAAAACTTAAGTATAAAACTACTGATCTAAAGTTGGAAAAATAAAACCTAAAATTCTGATTTTAATCAATTTTGATTTGTCAATTTTTTTACAATGAACAAACCTTGCAAAAAAATCAATTTTCATCTTCTAAAGCATCCATAAATTATAAATGAAGAACATGAAAAAGGGAAAAAGATGAAATTTATGAGACTCCATCCCATTTCAGAGGTAAACATGATGGGCGGCTTGAGAGCATACCTCAAAAAGAATTTCAAACTTGCATTTACTGTCTTTTATTAAATGTGATGTGATGGATGTTTGTGCACGCGTGAAAGAATTGCTCGTATGTCCAATTTTTAGAACCGTCAAAAAATTTAAGGCACAAAAACATTACTCATGAATTATGTAAATGACATGTGAGTTTAATGTTAAATGCCTCGATGATAAATGATTTAAGCAAAATCTCATGAATTTAGTAAATACTACAAGTCAAAACATGTGAAGGGCGTTTACTATCACCGCGATGTGTCTACTCATGTAAAACCAAGTCAATTCTAGTCGAGATTTTTTTCTCCTTCTTGCTGTCCAACAGCAGTCACCAATGTCAACAGCAAAAGCAGCCTTCTAATCTCTGTGTGTGCTCAATAGAACAGTCAGAGCATTAGCACTTACATTTTTTATGGGCCAGAGGCTTTTGTATTCCACAAATTTCTGTAACGTGGTCTATAAAAATTTCATGGATGGTAGCATAAGGCGATATCAGTGTTAGTGACAATGGTAAAAAGCTACTTAGCATAATGACCATCAAAATGATTTCAGGAGAAGAAAAAAGGAAAATTTTTGCTACTCTTTTTAACATTTGTGATAATGTTCATTTATTTATTCATGAGAAAATAATACATTGAAAAAGCCATTTAACATCTTTTTTGTTTAATTTTATCGATAGGTTCTGCTGACACCGCCCGATGAGGGACCACGTGTAAAAGGGCAACGAATAAAGCTGCAGGATATCATCGAGGGCGCCTATAGTCCATTAAGTGGCAGCAACAATGGCTGTTGGATTAGTTGTAAGTGTAGCCAACTCATTCAGTGATAAATTGCGTATCATGTTAATCCTATGGCTATTTACAGCTGAAGAGTTTCTTTATCAGAATCAATGGGGCGAAATTGCATTACTCAGCGTTGGAAATTTATCTGAACGGATATTAATGTCGAATACAACTTATGTAAGTATAACCTTTTTTCACGTTACGTTTTTTAAATAAATTCGAAGTTAACGTATAAAAATTTTTATTTGTAAATAAACGCAAAAAGTGAACAAAAAATGAGAATTCTTCTATTATTCCTTCCTAATCTCTTCTTTCCTAATTTCAATCGATGACAACGACGATCATTTGACTGCTGCGTTAGCCAAAATTGAAATTTAAATGTGGACAATGCCACTTGTTGTCAACAATGACCAATTTATCAATTGAAAATGTCAAAATCAGAATAGAATTCAACAATAATCTTCCATCATTCATTTTTGTTCGAATTCATTCAATGAGGAAGCAGCAAAAAAAATTTTCTTTATGCCTTACACAATGTAATTGCCTCTATAACGATGCTTTTTATATTGTTACATTAACAAGCAGATGCGTTATCAATAAAATTGTAAAATTTATTGCGAAAAATTGTCTTGAAATTTACGCAAGTGTCGACAAGGCTGAAAATTTCCGCCTTGAGTGTCTACCCTCAAAATGTATTATTAACAAATGCAGCAAAGTGTGGAAAGACAATAAATTTCCATTACATAACTTTTTAACCTCTCAAATTTACAAAAAGTAAAGATAATATTGGATGGTTAGGAAAATTTAAAATGAAATTTTCTTTCATATAAAAATTTTAAAATCTAACGTAATTATAAAATTTCAAATCATTTAAAAACAAACAATTTTTAAATTTCAAATTTCCGTTAAAAATTCCAAAATAGAGAAAAAGTTGACTCACGGAAAGGTGAAAAGTTTTTTAAAATTTAAATTTTAAAATAAAAGTTTTATCAAAGTGACCATTTATTAAAAATGCTATCTCAACGGTAGTTATGTCTAATGATCACATCGTCCTTCACTTTCATGCTTTCCTTTGCTTTTTTTCTTGTTCTCTTCCTCTCTAAAAGCATCATCATTATTATTTTCCTTTTTTCTCTTCTTCATATTCTTGTAATGTTGTTGTCGTCATACCGTGTATTTCATAAGGCAAAGGAGAGTAAAGAATGAAAGTTTTTCCTTTCCAAATGAATAGTCCCTTGCGTGAAGTACTTTCGTTCTTTTGTCTCCTCATTGAATGTATGACTTTCTCTATTCTCTCATAACTACATTTAATTTTTTTCGTGTCGTTTTATTCTCATAGAAAAATCTAGCGCCTGCAAAATTTTCATTATCAGCCGACAAAAAATATTTGCTTTTAGCACAAAATGTACAGAAACTTTTTCGACATTCATATCTGGCACAATATACAGTCTATGATATTCAAGCGAGGTGAGTGACTAGCAAGCTGTTAATTTACAACAATTTATGATTTATCACCTAAACTCATTTCATTGTCCACTATAATTTTCTCTTTTCTATTCATAGTGAGTCAATAAGCCTAACGCCAAAAAGTGAAGAAGAATGGCCTTTTCTTTTACATGCACAATTCACTCCGCGTGGTCATTCACTTGTGATGGTTTATAACTATGATATTTACTATAAAACGGGACCAAAGTCAGCGCAATCATATAGAATAACTAAAAATGGACTGTCGGGCATTATTTACAATGGTGTACCTGACTGGCTTTATGAAGGTAAATATTTTTTAATAAATTTCATTCGAAATAGAAAATTTTTAAATATTTTTGAACTTTCATGATAAGTTTTTGGCCAGCAACTCATAAACCATAGAAATAAATTTAAAATGAAATGAAATTGCAATTAATTACAATTTGCCAGCAGTGATTAATTACGTCAGACAGTTGATTACATTGGTTTTGCTCATAAAAATCACACAATAAAACAATTGAGCGCAATTTTGTATGCCATTGTCCTTATAAAATATTTTTATACTATCTACAACATGAATGCACGCAAAGGGATAATGAATTGAGCTCTTGCATGAAATTATAATGATGACACATGTGTGTGTGTGTGTGTATGTGTGAAACGAGATGGAAAAAATTGTCACACAATGTGAAGTGAAGAAAATTGAATGAGACAAAAAATAAGAAGGAAAAGAAGAGAGTAATTAATATCATGACACAACACAAACACGCATATTATTAAATAATGTCTTTCTCTCGTTTTCATGGTGATAAGATTGTAAATAGCAGTTGTTGCTCATTTCTTCTTCTCTCTCTCGCTCAGTCTTTCTTTCCCCACAAACATTGTTGTCATATGTTTTCTACTTCTGCCTACTCTCATTGCTCTTGCTGAAATAAACTTCCGTTGAAAACTCACATAAATTTTATCTTGTTGCTTTTGTTATTAAATATTGTGTGTCAACATGAGCAGTCGAGTAATGCATTCTAAGAAGTAATGGAAATTTTTAAAAGCTTCATAATTTTTTAAATTTGTTTCAAAATTTCATTCAAAAAAGCTTTTCATAATAAATTTTTTCTCAATTGAAGCCAAAAACTGATGAACAACGATTATTTGTCGCAAAAACCTAAATTTGTGTTTTGAATTAAAATATTGTCAATAACCAAGACTTCGACTTTCGAAAAAAGCTTAGAAACTATCAATCAATGTAACTTAATTTTGGTTTATTCTTCAAATAAATTTTCAATCGCAATATATGTAGCAATGTTTTTCTAGCTGATTATTCTATTATTTCCTAATTGTAATAAAGTTGTACTTTCTTGACTGATAGTTCTGCCTAGACTAATTAATCCTTCAAACTTAATGCCATTTGTCTGATAACATAATCAACAAATTATGCTCTAATCTTTCTTTCATTCTATTTTTACAGAGGAAATACTGAACAGTAACACGGCAATTTGGATGTCAAATGACGGTCATTTAATGCTCTACGGTGTGTTCAACGACACAAATGTTATGGAGCAAAAGTTCTCTTGGTATGGATCAACAGCTGATAACGGAAACGTTAATCTCTACCCGGAAATTAGATCGCTCAGGTAAAATTATTTTTATAAATTTTCCTCAATTCTAACAACAGACATGACTTTTTGCTGCTCGTTTTATCTTCCTCATTCATTAATTATGTTTCTCTACTCGCTTCCGAATGAACATTTTTCGCTCTAACCGAGAATTGCATTTCATTTGTGAATAAATAATGAAAATTTTTTAGCAAGAAAGACAAGTTAGCTTCTTTCATTTAAAAATAAATTTTTTTTCATTATTTCTTTATCCTATCAAAGTTTTTTCACTCATTTGGCACAATTGACATCGAAACTTTTTTCTTTTTTGCCCTTGGGTGAGAAAAGTAAGAAGAAGAGAAAGTTAATTTGTGCTTGGCACGATTCATGTAAAATTGCACAAATAAAAAAGAAAAGAAATCAGCGTAATGAGCAAATTGTATGTGTGATGGAAATTGAAAAATTATCAGGGTGCTTAGACTTACTTATATTTTGATATCGCAAGCTTAAAAATATTTCAAATGAATTTTTATATAAAAACGAAAATTATTTTTGATATTAATCGATGAGGATATGAAAAATTTAACTTTTTATTAAAAAGTTATAGAATAAACTGCACTTGAAAAGAACAAAAATTTTAATTTCACGTTTTTATAAAAAGCAAAATTTGTCAATTGATTTTTTTCTTAGTAATCATTATCAAAATGTTATCTTAAACTCGTGTAGACGAATCAACAATTTCTTTTTTACCTTAAATTACAACAAAACTCATGAGTATGAATTTAAAATTTAGCTTTGACTTTAAATTTTATTTTATCCCTCTATTAGTAACTTATGCAAATGGCATCGAATTCAAAAATAATTGCATGTTGCTCTTGTGTGTATTTATTTATGCCAAAAATTTGCTCATCCTTGCAAAAAGTTAGAAAATCACTTTGACCTTAGTTTTGTTTTGCAAATTGCTACTTGATATGATGCACACATAAAAGAACGACTGTAGCTCAATTCAATTGCTTTTGTGTAGAAAAAACTTTTCAATTTTGCCTTGCATGAATTTTATAGTTTTTATTTCGTATGCAGAGCAGAATACATCACGTTCAGCAGCATTAGAGTAGTCAACACACTGATGTGACCTCATAAATTCTATTTATGTGAGAAAAATGCTCTTATGAACATTTAATTGGATAGCAGGATTTTTTTATGTGAAAAATATGAGTCATGAGTTAATTTATTCTGCCAGTGTTTTTGATATTTTTCAACTGAATGACAAGAGCTTTGCTTTGAAACTGAAGTAAAAAGTTTGAAAAGTGCAACTATCAAAAGATAACATAACGTAAGTTTCTCACTTACATAACGCTATAAAAATTAGTGTAAACAAAAAGTTTTGTTATTTTACCACTTGAATCGTGCAGCAACTTGCAATGAGTAAATGATGTGGGTGTAATGAAGGTTAATTGAAATAAAGTTGTATTTTAGGAAGCTTAAATGTTTGCATTCAAAGTTTTCTCAGAGAAATCTTACAAAATGGTTTCATTTTGTTTCTATTCATGGAAATCAATCTATAATTTTCCCTCGAATATACAAGCTATTTAAGAATAAATTTTAAATTGAAAATTTTGAACTTCTATAACATTTTTCTCATATAATTGATTTATAGTGTGCAAAAATTTAAATACTTAATAAGCTCACAACTTCAATTCAAACGACTCTTATACCTGAGTAAAGACAGAAGAAATGTTTTATTTGTTAATTTAAAGCTTTCATTAAAGACTAAATTAAAAATGAAATCAATATTCAAAGTCAAAAAAAACTTTTGTGTAATAAAATATTCAAAATGAAATCGAAACTCTAATTTGAAACCAAATGCTATAGAATATGCATAAAAAATTAATTATAGCAGACAGTGAAAGTCTATGTGAAAAGTTTGCTATCATGAGAAAGAGTTAAACAGATTTAACCGCAATTAAAATTTTTCTATGCAAATGAACATGCTTTGTAATTTGTCTCATTAAAGCAATTTTGTATATAACGATAATGGAACTATAATTGGAGTTTTCTCTCCTTCTTGCTCAAAGTAGAGAACTCAGCGGGAGACTTATCGCATTAAATATCTATTAGTGTGCATTATTTGCATGCTAATGTTGAAAGCAAACGTTAGGCTGAAGGAATATACGAACGGAGGTGAGCAAGGAATAGAAAATTAATTGGATCAGCAACTGATGAGATTATAGAGCGTTATTGTGGGAAATTATTGATTATTATGGATGAGCAGCAAATTAATTTTCAATTTTAAACACATTTCAGCACTTGTGAAAATAGCAAAAGATGACGAGGCTCGAGGAAAGAAATTCATGCTAAATTTCCTTTTCCTTTCTTTGAGCTGCTCAACTTATCATGAAATATTATATCCGCAAGTGTTTCTGACAACAGCAGAAAAAGTTTATCATTGAAGAATAACAATTTCGATGAAAGATAAAATTATTTTACTAGTTTTACAAAAACCTAATTTGGATATTTTGCATTGAGATAAATTTAAAACTATTGAAATTGATTTTAATTGTTCATATTTAATTTTTAAAAAATATTCTATTCTTTAAATCTTTGTTAACAATTTTTAAGATTTTAATTAAATTTTTCGATAAATTTTCGGAAAAATTAATTTATTTTAACGAAACTTGTGATGAATTTTAGAAACAAAATTTATTTCAAACTCTTGCAATAATATATTCATCATCTTGTTGCTAAGAAGAGAAAGAAAAAGCTTTTTATGGTAATAAAATATATGAATGAATGAATGATAAACTTTTGAGTAAACATTATACACTGTTTTCATGCATGAAGAGAAAATTTTAACGAACTTAATAGTTTTATTATCCAATTCAATTCAGAATTTTCACAAGGTTGTTAAATGATAGAGAGGGAAAAAAGAAAAAGTTTTGCAATTTCTAACTAGAGAAAGATTAAAAGCATGTACGATTAATGCCAGAGGGAATTTATAACTTAGAAGAAAATTTCTAAACTTGTTAAAAACATTAAACGAGTTCTGTTGAAAATAACAAAAGTTTTACCAAAAACCCTTCTTCATTTGTTGGGATTGAATAATTTCTAGTCCCATTTTAAATTTTCTTTTCCACACGCTCTCTTTTGTGCGCACATGAATTCGTTGATTTGATATTGTAGCGAGTTTTTACCTTCTATTCAACTTTCAAATTACCATGGCAATCTCAGCTCACACAGTATGTCATTTACCGTTTATGCATAGAAAAAGTGGTTGTATGAAAACTGTGATATGAGGAAATAATGGAGAGAAATGTCACCCTTTGGCAAGCAGAGAGCAAATAAAATTGCTGATATTTTCTTCATTCATTCACAGATACCCCAAACCAGGCACTCTATACAATCCGACAATATTGCTAAGAGTTGCTGACTTGGCCGATCCAAAAAGCGTTCGAATACGCGATCTTACACCACCGCCAATACTCCATCATAGGTAAGTCATATGTTTAATATGATGACAGACGGCGAACGATTCAACCGCATCAATCAAAAATGATTACGATGTAGGACTGTCATCAACACTTTTCCCATTGAGAATTCTCAAATTGATGTATGCATATCACATACACATTTCTATTCAACTATTATATTGAATTGAAAAAGTTTTTATTTTTCTTTACATTCGTTTGCGTTTATAAATAACTCTAGGTAGCGAATTTATTGATTTCATATTTTTTAACTTTCTTTTTTCTACTACTGCTGCTGTTTTTGTTAAAATTGTCACACAGGGAACATTACTTTGCTAGCGCAGCATGGGTTAGTCAAACGGAAGTCAGTATCGTGTGGATGAATCGAGCTCAAAATTTGTCAGTTGTCACGCTGTGCAAGTCTCCCATGTGGTACTGTCAAGAGGTAAGATGATGAAAGGAATTGACTGATTTTTATTTAAATTTGATAAAATATATTAAAACTCTTTCAATTTTATAGACACATAAAACAAGTGGTGATGGCAGAGGTTGGGTAGATGAACTTTCTATTCCACATTTTTCAACAAACACGACAACATACATCGCAATTTCACCTGTAAGAGAAGGCAATTCTGGTAAGTTATTATAATTACTAATTCAATAGATTTATTTAGCACAATTTGAAGAAAGAACTGTCTCAGCTTGACTGATTTTCTGATATTCCATAAGCTAGAGACTTAAGGTTTATTAATTTAAAATATTATTGTCTAATTGCATTGTGAAGAAGCTCTAAATGATTATAAAAATTGTGAATTTATGCAATAAAATTTTTAAATTAAAAATTTGAACAAACAAAATGATAAGAATTATTGAAAAAAAACAAAATCTTTGCACAGATTCTGTTACAGATGTTATAAAGAAATATTTTATAACATATCAAGTTTTAACATATGAAATTTATTCAAAGCTTTCCAATTCTGTTACTGATAGAAAATTTACTTTTGATTTCAAACTTCTATAAACATTTATGCTTGTTAAAGATAAATTTGCTTAAATATCTTATCTAAAAATCATTAAATTGGTCATAAAATGCGCTAAAGATATATCTACTTACTAAAAATACATTAACAACTTATTGTATAATTTTTATTGACGTTTCGTGCTTTCTATATTCATATTACAGGTCATTATCGACATTTAGTGCACGTTCAAATATCGAAGAAACGTATAATACCTTTAACACACGGTCGAAGCGATGTTAGTAAAATTGTTCATTGGGATCAGACGAATAACTACGTGTAAGTAGCAATAACGAATATAATTTTCTTTTCTCATTATCATGTGTTCATCGTTTAGGTATTATTTAGCAAAGCCTGAGAATTTTCCAGGTCATCAGCATCTTTATCGAGCGTATGCTATTCCACCTGCTGTGGGTGTAGCATTGAAAACACCTTTATGTCTCACGTGTTCAACATTACAAGTTGATTACTTGCGAATGACACAAGCGGCTGCCAAATCTCGTGTTTCATGGGAAAGCGAAGAAGATATTGGCGATCAAGTTTCATCAGCATCAATTGGTAGCAATGACTACTCAAATGATGCTGACCCAAAAGCATGTCAATATTTTAACGCAATTTTTGCACCAAACAATAACGAATTTGCCTTAATCGAATGTCTTGGACCTGACGTTCCAACTAGTTGGATTTATAAATTTGACGCAAAAAGCGAAGTCGATCCAATTTTGCCAATTTATTTGCTACAGAATAACACAGATTTGAAAGAACGTGTAGCTAAAATAGCAATGCCAGTAACACGCACGTTTCCAATTGGCATATCAGGCGGGTTTCATGCTCAAGCTCGCATGCTTTTGCCACCGGGTCTTCGTGAAGACGAAATAACTAAATATCCAATGGTCGTGCACGTCTATTCAGGGCCAGGCACGCAACTTGTTACGGAGAAATTTAACATTGATTGGAACACATATTTAGCTGGAACGAAAGACTATATTGTAACGCAGATTGATGGTCGTGGATCTAGCGGCCAAGGCTATCAGTTGTTGCATGAAGTCTATAGACGCCTCGGGACAGTGGAAGTTTCAGATCAATTGGAAGTGACAGAATATCTACGCGATACATTACATTTCGTTGATAAAAAACGCATGGGAATTTGGGGTAAGCTTTCAATTAAATTTAATGTGCGTAACAAATTTTGTAAAATCTCTTTTTGATTGCGTCGACAACGATGAGAAAATTTTTTGTTTGCTAAAGCAATTAAAAGTATTTCTCTTTCTAATTAACTGATTCTCTTTTGCTTCTTTTTCTTTTTGACGTTAAAAATAAACATTGCTGTCTCGCATATATAGGTTGGAGTTTTGGTGGGTATGTAACAGCATTAGCTTTGTCAACATCTGAACTCTTTCAATGCGGCATCAGTGTAGCTCCGGTAACAAATTGGAAGCTTTATGGTAAGTATATGATATTGCTTTTTATTGCACACTTGTTACAAAGTTTATTTTGAATAAAGTAAAAAATCTTTTAGAGATTTGAATTTTGAATAATCAAAATAAGCTTAAACAGAATGTATTTTAGTGTTTGCTGTTGTTGTGAAATTTCAATATTATGACTTTGACTCTTATTTGTTTTGTTAACATTTCAGATTCCACGTACACAGAGCGATATATGGGAATGCCAAATTTAACCGACAACTATCAGGGTTATGAGGAGGGTGATCTATCGAAACATGTGGATCAACTGAAAGATAAGCAATTTCTATTGGTGAGATTTGTGTTTTCTATTCAAAATATTTATTTTTATTCATGGCAATTTGTATATATTACAGATACATGGAACAGCTGACGATAACGTGCATTTTATGCAGAGCATGGTGCTAGCAAAAGCGCTTACAAATAGTGGAGCATTGTTCAAACAGCAAATCTATCCTGACGAAGGGCACAGTCTGAGTGGTGTGAAAAAACACTTGTTCCGATCAATGACACTTTTCTTCGATGATTGCTTCAAGAAACAGGTATATGACATCGTAAATGCTGCTTTCTTATTTTACAATATCTCATGATAAATGCAATATATTGAGACATTTAAATATTTTTTTGCTATGAAAATGACATAAAAATTTTATTTTGAAATTTCTTTCACTAACAAAGAAAACTTCAAAAATTATGACAAAATTGGAAAATTGTTCTGAAATTCGTAAAAATTTTAACAATTCATTCACAAAAGTGCTCAAAACATTTTACAAGAACAAAGTTTTTCAAACATTTTCTTCATTAATTAAAAAATATTCCGGGAGGTGAAAATGCACAGAGAGAAAAACTTTTTAACTGGCATAAAGTTGGATCTAATAAAGCTTTTTATGAGGCATAAAAAGTATACTTTATGATATTCATAAAATCTTCCCCATACAAACTTTTTATGTCTTATAAAACCTTTTTAGCTCTAATAAAATTTTAATTTTTTTCTGGCATAAAGTCGCTTTATTAGATCCAACTTTATGCCAGTTATAAAATGTTTTTCTCCGTGTGGTATTAAAAATTGTAATTTTTCGTAATTTTTAAAAAGCCAAGTTATTAAAAGAAGCAATAGTGACAAATTTGTGACAACAGTAGCAAACGTTGTTCCACCTAGTAAAATTCAATAAGTGAGAACTCTTGACAAACAATACGAAGAAGAAGTAAAAGAAACATCAAAAATATTTCACACTCCTGGTTAAAATTTAATGCCTTAAAATAATAAAAATTTTCTACAAATTAAATTAATTTATATTGTACGAATTAATTGATGTTAAATATTC
>JACWBX010003532.1:0-26956 GCA_014622435.1 Polypedilum pembai
AGCAATCGGAAAAATTTTTCTGATCGCAGCGCTCTCAGTGGCGAATTTAGGAACTAAACTCCATATTGAAATTTTATTTTCGCAATTTCTTAAGTTATGCACACAATGACAACTTTCTAACTAAGCGTCGCCGCAATAACTTTTTAGCACAAATCGAAAGCAAAAAACCGCAAGTCTCTAGCTATTATAGTTTTCGAGATCTCGCGCCTCACCGAACAGCCGAACAGCCAGCCAAAGTGAAGATATAAGCTGCATTGTTGTAAACAAAAATGCGCTAAAAATTGAGTTGTTTCGATGAACTAAAGAGGCGCAAAATTCTATCAATAATGCGAAATTAATTGTTTCTTTGATTCAAAAATAATAATCATATCATAAATTGAAAAAACACAAAATTTGGACGCTTGCTTGTTTAAGAAAATAATCAGAGTTGTTACAGGCGAACTTTTAAAATTCAAATCAAACCTTCAAATGGACAAAAACTTCACAGAAAACAGGCGAAAAATTAAAAAATTCGTACAGGCGAACATTAAAATTGACATAACTCAGCTAAGACTCAACCAAATAATTTCAAACTACACTTGTTTTAAAGGTGAAGTTATGTAGAATAAGATACAAAAAAGTTTTTGTCCATTTGAAGGTTTGATTTTTTGATATAGACAAAACAGGCGAACTCGCCTGTAACAACTCTGAAAATAATATGCTAGCATTTTTTTTGCAGTCACGATTTACGTAGATATAAGAAACCAAATTCTCTAATTGAAACAATCTATTCTGAATAAATTCAAATTTGCCATCAGTCATAATTTGATTAATTACATTTTCACTATCATCATAATAAATCTTTTCTTACCATAAAAATTACATTAAAAATAAACAATAGGGATAGTAAAAGAGTAAATGTATTTTGCAAACCAGCTTCCAAAATTGGTATAAGAAAAATTTTTTAAAGAAATTTTCGAATGTGTAAGTAAGTAGAAAACGCTAAAAAATTAATAAATAGAAACGTTTGTAAAGATTTCAATTAAATCAATAATGAGAATATCTTCAAATGAATCATATTGAACCGGTCAAAAACGATATAACTGGTTAAAAAATTTCTCGAAAAAGTTGCATAAAATCGTTTTGAGCCGAATATGGTTTTCTGACACAAATCTCGCTTACCTTTAGACATTCTCTTTTTAGTCTTTTCCACATTATTATTTCTTAATAACATTTTCTCACTCTTCGAAACTTATCCGACATGTTAGACTATAAAATCGAGAAACTTTTATAGCTCCTTGATTTATACAAATCGTCTACATTGAACGAATGAAGAAAAATGAGTCAAAAAAAATTTCAAACATCAATTCAATTTAAAGTTTTTCAAGACAAAAAATATAATTGTGGAAAAAACAAAAAAAAAATTATAAGAATAAAGAAACACACATGCATAATAATAGAATCATTAAAGCATAAATAATACTGGCTAAAGAACAATTCTGATTCTCTCATATCCGTGAGACGAGAATATAGCAGAGGAAGATGAACGATCATTAAAAAATTATATGTCTGTACTCAAAGCTAATGTCAAAAGTTTTTCTCATTTTTTAGAAATGCGAGGGCTGATGTTATATAAAAGCAGGAGTAATTTTTTGGCATTTTCGAAATCACATTTGCTAGAAAAAGAGTAAAAGATGAAAAAAACCATTCGATATTCAGTAAATCATGAATTGAAAGAGAAAAGTAACTAATATTGCAAAATATCTCAGACTTTATCGTTTGAATACAATTGAAAGACTTGAATTCATGTATAGTAAGGAAACCCAAACATCACCGTGGCACTCAAATGCGTGTATATTCAAGTGTTGGTGTTTCTCTTATTCTCTTAAAAATGTATGTTTGTATCAGTCTGCGCATATATAAGTATCAGAGTATTGACTTCGGTAGTTCAGAAAAGTGTGGAATGGAATGACTCATTTCCCATCATTTATTGTAATTTTTTACTTATTCCGTTTATTTCTTCTTCTTCTTCTTTTTTTCATTTATATACTTACAACAAATGAAATCATGTTTTCCTTTTTCGTTTAAGCTCTCTCGCACCATTGTTTTCAGGCATAATGCATTGATTGATAATTGAAATTCAAAGAGCATACTTTAAAGATTTCATAATAAATTTCATTCTACATATAATAAAAAATTCAGTGGAAGTCAATATCCGGTTCTTGTATCTTTTTTAAATCTTATTAAACTCAAATCATCAATGTGAATTTAAATAATATTGAACTCCTGTTATAATTGCCAAAAAAAATTATCATATTGACACAAAGCACTAGCAAATTTCAATTATAGCTACTTAAATATTCTCTTTACATACACGCAATAAAATTTTATTTTTTAACTCAACTCTTAAGCTCAGTTATGAAGAGTTCAATGTTTAAATAGTCATGCGAGAGAGAAAAAATATTGTCTGGGCGTAGATTTTAATGCAAATATTTTTCGAGTCGCGATCACCATATGTTAAAACAGTATACTTAACTGTCTTTGTCGTAGGTGTCATGTCATTGCATCAGTTTAAACTGGTTGCTTAATTTTTTTATTTTAGTCATGACTTCACTTCACTCAAATCGCGATGGTATGTGACTTGAATTTTTTTCTTCACAAGAGATCGCATACTGTATTCGCAACTTTATACAAACTCATCAAGATGGTATGTCGACGTCCATTGCAAATAATCTTCAAATTAAAATAAAATAAACTGTTTGCAAAACACTAATTTGCACATACAATAGAAACTTTTAATATTATGCGAATTACATAATGAAAAAAAAAAGTTATTTTTAGAATTCTTTACAGCGAGTCATTTTCAATTTTTTTTTCTTATTTACTTTTCTCTCGCAAAAGGTAAAACTATTTTAAAGCAGCATTTTTTTATTTGAAATTTTAGTTTGATCTTGTTTTAAAACAACAAAACTAACATTTCCATCTATGACTTGATAAAAGAGAGTCTTGCAAGTATTAAATTGTGAATAATACATAGGTGCGAATGTGTGTAGATCGCTATACTTCGAGATGAAGGTCTTGCGTGAGTGGAGCACAATTCATCGTACTTTTAATGATTGGAAATTCAGGATTTTAGCTTATGTTAAAGGTCTTTCTTTAACTACTAACTTCTATTGCAGTAGCTACAACAATATGAACAGTTTCTGATCATTTATCTCGATGATCTCATCTAATTTCTTTATTCCATACTCACCAGCTCTTAATTATCATGACTAAATCATAGCCATAGCAAAAAAAAGATAATCCAAAGTGAAATTTTTGTTGAAATTACAATAAAAATTCACACTCTTTTGCCTTTTTCTCACTTTTTCTCTGCTTTTTTTTATATTTTTTCTTAGCAAATAGCAAATAAAAATTTTTTCTTCAATATTTCTGTATTCTTTTGCTTTTCTCTATTCTTTTTTCAACTTTTTAACTTCTTCTTTATTCTCTTATTCTTTTATTTTATTCACTTTATATAAAAAAAACTCCACAAAATACACACATCTATCAATGTGTGTGTGCTTGATTTTTATTCACTCTGTAGTTCTCCTCTTTTTATCTGCGACTGATCCATTCGAAGTCTGAGAAAAGACTAAACTCTTTTTATGCAATTGAGTATTTTTTCAGTATTTTTTCTCTTCGTGAGACTCTGTGAGATGTTATGAACTCACACATGCATTCACTCACCGCCTCTACAATTTTTATTTTTTATTAATTTTTTTCTCAATTTTTTCGCATTTCATCTGTGATAACTTTACACAATTCCGCAAATATTATCACAAATGTTTGACAAAAAAATAAATTATTTATTTTTGTTTAATTTTAAATTTTGTGGTTTTTTAACTTTTGGTCTAATAAATTGAAATTTCAATTATATATTATGAAATTCATTAAATCATTTAAATGAAGTTATACAAATTTATACATAAAGTTTTAAAAAAAATTGAAAATCTCGTTATTTAACTCTAGTTAACAAAGCAACCAATAATTTTGTATAGGGCAACCAAGAAGACAATTTTTTAAAACAACAGAAGTATTAAAATTTTGGTAAAAAATTAAATACTGTGTTTTTTCAATTTGAAATGAAAAATTTTGAATCTAATGAAGAAAAAAAATATAATTCACAAGACATATCAATGAAAATTTTGAAAAATATATTTTTTGAGTACTTTTTAACGCTAGAAATATAAATTTTCATAAAAATAAGGTAGCCACTTGCTACTATTGAACCTGATAAAAATTTAAATTATTTTTATAAATCAAAGTATTTTTCACACTTAATAAAACAACTATGTTCAATCAATTTTTTCCAATCTATTACACAATTTCATACCAATGATTCGCAATCATTTACAAATCATCCATTATGTAAAATGATGTCATTATTTAATTCCTAATATGTTCATTAAAAATGTTTTCATTTGAAAGAAAAATCTCAATGTCTTTATACTTTAGAAGCTCATTAGATACTTATGTAATAAATTTTTATATTTTTCTAATCTTTATATCCAATATGGGCATTTTTCTCTGTCTTTCAAATAGAATAAAAAATGTGTGAAAAGAATATTCAAAAAATCTTCAGAGACAATTAATTGTATTTTTTTGTTAATACCACTTAAGCTGCTTTTCACAAACTCTTTTCTTTCTTTAACTTATTCTTCACTTCAAGAATCATTTCCTTTTAAAAAATTTTACAAAAAGAAAAAATCAACCAACTACTAATTCTTTTCAATGTATTTGAGCAGCTTTTTATTTATATAAAGCACACATACACACAGCACAATATTTCACTTTCGATTTTTTTTTCGAATAGCTTGTAAGAGGCGTACTTAAAATTGTATAAATTTGCACATGTTTCCAAAATTTAACAAATTCATTAGACCAAAAGTCATTAACCCGCTTTTTAATGATTTTTCAAAAATAAAAATGCAGAATTTTTAATTGCAAAATGTTTTTTTTAAAAAAAATAAATACCACAAAAATAACTCTTAAAGGTTCCACTTATTTTTATTGCGACTGATCCACACGAAACCTGAAAAGAGACTGAGCTAAATGTATACTTTTTGTGAGATGTTGCGGAGAAGTAGAGAAGATTGCTGACTTCTTCTCAGAGCGTGGCTTTTCTTTCGCTCATGAGAATAACAGTAACACGCCGCATGTAAAATTAGATACAAATGCAAAAAGAAAAAAATCGTGAGATTGTAAACACTGAGCACACTATGTGGGCAAGAGATCAAACACATTTCCAGATCTATAAAATTGAATTAAAAAAATTTTTTAAAATGAGTCCTACTCTTATAAAAATTTATTCATACAATTTTCTTGTGTTTTACATTCTTTGTTATAATAAAAAAATTGATATTCCTTTGTATTTTTTAGTAATATAATTTGAAAGTCAATATATATTTTTTTAGTATTTTATGTCGTTACATTTTTATTCTCTTCATCATAATTAATAATAAGATTTATTTTGTTATTATTATCGTTATCATTATGTCTAAAAGATGAAATTATTACATACGATGTTTTGTATAAAATCATAGAATATTCATTTTTCTCTTAGTAAAATTACTCATAGAAGAGACAGATGATAATTATTATCGTCCACGAAAATATGAGTACATTTTTTTCCTCCATTAACCCATCAATTACAATATACATAATCTCAGGATTGTATGAATCCATGTACAAATTTTTTCTTTAAAATTTACATGAGAAATAAGAACATGTTGATTTCGACTCAATTTCACTTTTATCGTCATTGAAATAAAATTATTATAGTTATTATGTTTATCTCTTGCAAAAGCGTTATAATTTTGTTTGCGAAACATTAATTAAAATTAAAACTCAAAATAAAGGACAAAAAAATCATGGCAACTAATTGAAACAATTATATTAAGCAATCAAGTTTAGATAAATTACTCTTCCTTTTCTCGCCTTAATAAACATTTTTAAATAATAATAATAATAATATTACTCTCTTGTCTATTACTTCAATCTATGATTATCAGTTATCTGTATAATGTGAGTAAAACTCAACATATGGAAATTATTAATTTATTAATAACTTAATTGAACTGTAATTTTAATGAAATGCTTATTTGTGGATGATAAAACAAAAATAAGGAAATTATAAAGCTTTGAATCCGGAATTTCGTGTGAGTGTCCTTTGAGACTCAATTAAAAACAATAAAAAAATTCTAATTATGTTTAAGAACATCGATGTATCAAAGTTTAAGTTAGCTTTTGGCCTATTGTGAAAACAAAATATTATATTAATTTCTTAAAATAATTGCTGTGCTCACGTAGCGAAAGTAATAAAGTGATAATTGCCTTATACATGTATGTGTATGTCAATAATAATTCAATTCTGCCGAAAAGATGAAAAAGAAGCTGTTTAATTAAACATCCACGTTAGGGAGCACAAAATATTTAATAAATCAAATTAACGCGTTGATGTGTGTGTATGTATGTTTAATAGGATAAGTTGTACTAATAAATAAATAAATGAATATTATTTTAGGCTGTATTGATAGTATGTATAAGTTCTCAAAAGCGATGACCATTAAATACAAATTTAGAAAAGCAGTTTAAGGTATTATTAGAAATTTCACTCCAAAAAATCCTGATCATCAGAGAAGGAAGACAAAATTAAAATTTTGTAAATGATTTTGTTATAAAATAAAATTTTTTCCAAATTTTTTTAGATGTAAGTATAAATATGTATATGCTGACGACGGCGATATGCAAGTGATATGTTATCTGAAGATCATACAATTCCCCACTTGAATGTTTTCCATTTTAAGTCATTTTTTGCTAATAATTTCTTAAATAGCATACTTTCGCTCAGCAAATTTAATTTCGTTTATGTTTGAGAACTGATAAAGAATTATTTTGATAAGGTTGAAATTTTTATCTAAAGATATCTTGTTTACTTATGAAATTAAAAATCGATTAATTTGAAAATCAAAAATGATTAGTAATATGGGGAAACGTTGTATAAGTTTTGTATAGTTTTATTTTTGTCAATTAATGTCTTTTAAAATCTAGCAGATTTTAAGAAGTAGAAAAACATACAACACCGAAACTAATTTTTTTTAAAGAACCCAATATGATGATTTTTGAAGAAGAAAAAAACTACATTGATATTATAGATAAATAGATTTATAAACAACTTGTTGCAATTCTCGACGAGAATTCAAATAAAAAATTGTATGCATAACCCAAACACGTGAACACGTATTATTCCGTCAGATAATGTGTTATATATGAATGTATATGCAATAATCGTCAATAATATACACAAATAAAACGAAACTTTAACGACGTAAGAACAACAGGAAAAACTTTTTCACTTTTACTCTTATCCTTAAATGTTACGTATCTTCGATTTGCTGCTGCGAGGAAGTTACTATGGACGATGATGACGTTAATGTTGTTATTAAGTTTGAATTGGAGTTTCCATTTTTACTAGATAATATTGTATAAACTGAATCAACTTTGCTTAATTTCTCAAACAATGGAATAAGTTCCAGCAGTTCAGTATCGGTTGTGTCATCGAACCAGCTTTTTACTGCAAAAAAAATATATTATATATTACAAATAAGAATATCATCGAGTATTGTTAAAGAATTTTTTCAATATTACCTGGTACAGCGTTTTCGGGATGGAAAATATAACTAGCAGGACTATTGTCAACAATTACAATTTTTTGTAAATCTCTGCCTAGCTTATTTAAATCTTTTACATAATTGCCACCATGATATACGCAAGACTCACGAAAAAGTCGTGCTCGGAAAACATTCCACCTGAAGAAAAGAGAAGTGAATTATTAATACTCTTGGCATTTTATCCTAATTGAACTTACTGGTCTAGCAAGTCAGCTACTGGATCGGCATATTTGCTTAGTGATGCTGTAAATAGCACACACTCATATAATTCTCCCATTTTTTTTAAAAACTCATCAACATAGGGACGTTTCAGCACATATACTTGATGTATTGTTCCATCTATTTCAACGGGTACTATAAAATCAGCATTTGGAATTGGCTAAAATATTTAATTTTTTTAATGATATTATTCAAAAGATTATGTTTTTATTGCATTATCAATACTCACTTTAAAACTACTATGCACTAAAGTTTCGTCTAAATCAATAACCATGCACTTTTTATGCATATCAGAATGTCTAACTTGTGGAAGTAAATATCGATTTTGACTACTGTTGCATGTAATCCCTGCTGATTGACCTATAGTTTGCGTTGAAAGTCCACCATCTAAAGAAGATCCACTACCACCCCCATTTTTGGAACGACTTGATAGAGTGTTTTGGCGCCAACAACAAATATATTGTGTCCATATCCGTCTCTTTGATTTTGTTTTTGTCACACTTTCCTCTACGTTTCCTAAGCAGACACAAGGCAAAAAAATCAGAAACGGAAGAGAAAGAAAGTGAAAAAATTATATTAGAGGCATAGTAAGATATTGAAAAATGACATATATATGTATATAGAGAGAGAAACACCTATCTATATCGGATTTTGATTTTGTGTTTAGTAGAAAAAAATTCGTATGAGAACTGCATGAACTGAACACAAACGTTTTTTTTCTCATATGGATATTATAGTATATGCAGTAGATAATAATATACACTCTTTTTCTACTACCTACTATTCTTTCTATGCGATGCACGAGTAATATACACGGGAACAGTGTTTTGGCTATTAATAGTGATTTTCAGTCATCAATGCTTATGCAAAAGTACAATTAATATTTTTTTAATCAAATATGTAATTTTGAATTTATTAATGTTGTGTGTAGGTTTATTTTTAGAAATAATGAAATGAAATCCAAGGCTTTTCTATATACACACATCGCATGTATTTATTACAGAGATCTCTTTCCTCTTCTAAAGCCCTGTAAATCGTCAAATAAAATTTTTGTCTCTGGCTCATTTCTCGATGTAAGTGATGTATTTAAACCATTTTAAGCAAATTGGGCTTCAATATCAAGCAATATACGACTTCTTTGTTGAAATATACGCAAATAAACAATTTCCAACGCTACCACACCCGAGTGAAAAATTTTAAAGAAAATATTTAATGCATACCCTTATCATTAAAAGCATTTAGCTGCTCGTCCTCTCGATTTACTTGCGTTATTATTGAATCCATTTATACATTGCTAAATTTTAATTTTTCCTAGTAAAAATTTATTTTTTACGCATAGAAAAAAATGCTTAAAATTTTTGTCGATTTTCTTGTCTAATTCTCGTGAAATTCTTAAAAATTCCGCGCGATTGTTATTATCTATTGTGATATATTCCCGATTATATAAATTGCAATATTTGTTTTGCAATTGGTTCCCTATTTTTCTACTTTTTGTTCTTTATTTATTAAAAAATATTTTTCGCTCCGTTAGACTTCTACACACTGCATACCTAATTTTATTTTGGGGCCCAACAATTGCTTATAAAAATAAATTTAAAAATATTAAAATACTCTCTGTAAATAAAGTTAAATACAGATATGAGAATGATATAAATTTACTAATTTTAAATATAAATATCACTTTTATGTATTAATAAATAGTTTATATTTTACGAAATTTTAGCAAACTGGCATAATATAACGGTAGAAAAACAGTTCCATGAAAAAATTATCAAGCAAAAAACATCAATCTTTTGAATTCAACGTCATTGAAAATTTAAAAAGATTTTAAAAAATTTATTTTGAGAAATTTTATTGTATAGGAGTCATTATAAAAAGTCTGTAGCAGTTATGGATGATCGTGAAGAGGTGAGTTAAAACACAGAAAAGAAAGTTATCAGAATATTGAATAAATGAGAATAAATACAAAAATATTTCGGCTTCTTTCGAGTATTCTAGAGAACAACTATTTAAGAAATGCACTGATAAATTCTTTTGCTCGCGGTTTTATAGTAAATAGACAATAAAACGAATGAGTACTAAGCGTCAGTAATATAAAAATTATATTCTCTGATTTTTCATTGCCATACTTATAAATATTGATCAAACAAATCACCGTTTTCCTTCTTTCTCTTCCCAAAAAATGCTCATGCATGAATCAGCCTGTAATATATGAATAATACTCAACACCTTAACTTATCATCGAAGTTTACGATATACTTACTTACTACTTTCTTTGCTCATTACTTACTCGCTACTTTTCTTTCTCCAATCCACGCGAACTAAAAATATATATATTCATATGAAAAATTCATAGATTGAAACATTGTAAGGACTACCTTCATACCTAAATATACAAACTTTTAAGTTCTCCAAGACTTTGATACTGCTGTCTAAATACTGCTATGAATTCTCGAGTATCTGATTTTTTCTAACAAAATTTAGTTCACTTAGAACAATTCATGTGTAAGCAACATTCAATAATAATAACATGTCTTTATTGCAGAATCAATTTATCGTCGATGATGTCTCCAAAATTATTAAGGAAGCAATAGAAAATACTATAGGCGGTAATGCATACCAACATGATAAGGGTAAGTCACTATGATAAAAATGAGTAAATAGATTCTATCAATTATTTCATATCATCTTAAATAATCTCTAGTAAATTCTTGGACTGGCCATATTGTGGAAAATTGCCTTAACACTTTAACGAAACAACAAAAGCCATATAAATACATTGTAACATGCCTAATAATGCAAAAGAATGGAGCTGGATTGCATACTGCGTCAAGCTGTTTTTGGAATAATGACACGGATGGATCGTGTACAGTGCGTTGGGAAAACAAATCGATGTATTGTATCACGAGGTGAAAAAAATTTTCCTTTATTGTATATCAATAACACCTGTCTTTGTTGCATGTTCTGAAATGAGCTTTTTCTTTTTTTCTCTTTTCATTGCAGTGTTTTTGGATTAGCAATTTAATTAAATCATTTAAAATAAAAATGATGAGGAAAAAATAATTATTATCAACTATTCCATTTTTCTGCTCTATGGCGCCTTATATAAATTAAATTTTGAAATAACTCGACTAATATCTATTACTTTAAACATTATAATTGAAAAAATCGTGGCAAATCTCTTCTGTTATTCTTTATCATTATTTATATTTTATGATTTTCAATTATTCTCAACAATGGATTGTAAAATTTTTATAAACTAATTTTATATCATAGTTACTACAGCTCACTTTTGTTAAACGATTCTTTTTATTCAAAAAAGAGAAAACAATAAAATATTAAGAAATATGAGACAAAATTATTTGTTCTTCAATATTATAGATAAATTAAGTCATATTTTTTGAGTGGCATCATCATCATACTTATATGAAAAAATACTACAAAATGAGAAACATCAAAGCAGACAGTATCAATGAAAAAAAGAGAATCGTGGTGTGTAAACACGAACAAAACAACAAGGCGAAGGGATTGGGATGGACATGAAATTTTCTGCGGAAATTTTTTTCATGATTTTTCATTCGTTGTGCAATTAGCCTTAAAAATTTTCGTTAAATTTGCAACATAATAAATCGATATTAACAGAAATTCCGAAGAAAATTTAATTAAACATTTATAAATAAATATATTATCATCGATTTTTAAAACAAATTTTTATAAAGAAACTTGCATTTGAAATTATTTACATAATTGTTTTAAAAATTTTTATGTATCAAACAAAATGAGTAAATTAACACGTTTTAATAACAGTATAAAGAGTATTGTCTAGAAATAAGTGGAAACTTCATTCTACTTCATCCATGTATCAAGGAACATTAACTACGTATGTCCTTGAAATATAACTTTGGAAAAAATTTTAGGTCATGCGACTTGTATCGAAATTAACTTTTTATGTTTATTTATACAATTTTGGACAGTTTTTAAAATTTACATTCAAAAACATGTCTTACGGTCTATACATTGATTCCGCGAAAAGTGTCAGAAAAAAATTAAAATTTTAAAATTTTTCATGAAAGTATTTAATTTGATATCTCTTTATTATCTAACACACACAATGAAGGAGATGAGGGAATTTGTGACTGAACTTTCAAAATACGCTGGTGAAGTTGGTCTCCAGATCAATGTAGCAAAGACAAAATTAATGCGTATAAATCAGCCAACAAGTTCAACACGCAGTTCGTCACAACCCCTTTTCTTAGGCAATGAGTTGATTGAGGAAGTAGACAAATTTGTGTATCTAGGTAGTGTCATAACTATCGATGGTGGTGCTGAAGCAGATGTCCTGAATCGGATTAGACTGGCCAATATAGCCTTTGCATCGCTTAAGCATGTTTGGACTTCGAGTAGACTACTACTGAAGTTGAAGATCAAAATCTTCAATTCAAATATCAAGTCAGTACTACTATACGCATGCGAAACTTGGAAAGTTACAAGAACTTTAAATCACAAGCTCCAAGTTTTCGTTAATAAATGTCTTAGAACTATCTGCGGCATTTACTACCCTGATATAATCAGTAATACTGACTTGTACACTCGGACTAAACAAGAGTTATTAGCCATAGAAATTGGCAAAAGAAAATGGAGCTGGATTGGCCATACTCTAAGGAAGAGCCCTGATGACATCACAAGACAAGCGATGTCTTGGAATCCGCCGGGCAGACGCAAGCAAGGACGACCAGCAGTTACCTGGCAATCATCTGTTCGTAACGAAGCAGCTCAACAGGGCAAAAGTTTCAATGAGCTGGCGGATCTCGCAAAGAATCGAACAAGATTCAAAAGTTTTGTTAGCGCCCTACGCTTTACAGTGGAGCAATAGGAACTCATCATCATCATCATCATCTTTATTAGTGACTTAATAAAAATGTTAAAAATTTTCGTATTATTTTGGATGTTATAGTTAAAAAATATCGGAAATGTTTCCGCGGAAAATTTTAAGCCCATCCTAATATTAACACACGAAAAAACAAGATTACAAACACATGCAAGATTTCTCTCACAGAATTTTTTTATTTCATTTTCATCATTAGTCTTTTTCAAGCTTTTCACGTGTTTAGGTGCTCTTTAAGATAAAAAATTTAATTAAACTATGTTATATTAAAACACAAGTTTTGGAGTTCTTTAAAAAAAGATTTACAACATAATAAATGTTTTGGTGCCAGAAGTGAAGTCATTAGATAACATGATGCTGCTGATATTAAGAAAAATCAATAATCATTCCCTATGTTCGATGCTGTTATTTGTTTGTTTAGGTAAATAAATGAATTTTTGAAACACAACACAATGACCATTTTCTGGTGACTTTTTCAAAACGGCACAATAAAACAACTTTTATAGCATTTCGGGGTTTTGTCTTTAAGTAATCAATTCTCACTGCACATCTGCTTGTCTCTTGACCATTCTCAACACATGTTTAAAATTTCTTAATCATAACGAATTTATAAGGAAAAAAAACAAACTAAATATTTAAAAGTCTTGAATAAATTTATAAGAGGAGAGAAAAGTTCAAAAAGCAGAGTTTATTTGGAGTAATAAAATATGAGTCATGGTATTATTTACTCAAGGTTTTATGCTCTTAGTTCCTATGCTCACTTGAATATAATCAAAATAGAACATGACTAGATGACATTTCAAAAGACTAGTTTTCTCATGCGTGTAATTCCTTTCGACTAGATGATTGATCATCGTGTCTAATTTTATATCAATAATTTATTCATTAGTTCAAAATGTGAGAAAATATTAATAATTTTTTATTATCTCTAATCAGAGCTATATTCACACTTTGAAGAGTGGAAAAAAATTACTCGGCTCGTTTTAAAAGATTTCTCCTTCTTGCCTAAAAATAAACATGTTTTCCAATTTCTGCGCTAATAATAATTTCTGTCTAGAAAAAAATATATCGTGAAAATACCAGCAATAACAATAAATAATTTCACTCGCTCTCGCTATTCGCTTCCTCATTTCTTGAAATGCAATTTCAATTTTCTCTTCTTCTCTCCAATATTAAAAATTATTATAAAAAAAAATTTGAGAACATTTATCTTTGGCAATTTCAATTGAGTTTCGATAGATAAAACTATTAAAAAATAATTCTTTTCATTATCCCTCTTCTCTTTTATTTAGCTCTTTTCACGAAGAGATTTGATTGCACGGAAAATGAAAATTTATGCTATGTGTGTGGTTCAGAATCTCTAGCACCCTTAATTGAGTTCAATAAGACATACACTACTATCGTAGAAAAATCTTGTGAACATTTTGACAAATTATTATCGTATGAAAGAGAAGCTTACAAGATTTTGTGCCCCCAGGGATTGACTGGATGCATCACTAAAATTCAAAGTAAGATCGATTGAATTTTTTATTTATTTTGTTAGCACAATTTCTCACATATCAATTTATAATTTCAATGCATAATGTCTATGAGTGAATGAACTTAGAAGTCTGAGTATTTAGTACATAGAACTAAGTGTTTAAAGTTCCAATGTTTAGCATCTAATATTTGAGTGCTTTAGTGTTCGACATTAAATATTTAGGTGTTTTGGTGCTCAGCATTTATTTTTTAATTTCAAAATTTTATTTTGTGTGTTTTGTGCTCAACACTCAAATATTCTTTAATAAGATGCTCATTGTTTTTGTATTTTGAATTTATTGAGCAAAAGCTTCATTTTTTGAAAGAAAAAAATGCGCTCTAAGATATTTATTGATTTCAAACGCTAAAGATTTTCTTATCACATTCAACATCTCTGAATTCGGTCTTGAATAAATTCTTTAAACATATTTGTTTATGTAGGCAATAACGTTATGAGAACTTGCTCCGAAAAATCCATCGATGACTGTAAAAAAGTTAACGACGTTTTTGTATGTATATGTAGTCAGAATTTGTGTAATGGAGAAATTAGTGATAATATCAAGAAAACGTATGCCGGTGAATTGTTCGATCAAAACGAGGAAGAGGACGATAATGAAGACGGTGACGATGATATAGATGAACAGAGCGGAGATGACGTAATACAATTTTCAGAAGACACAACGAATATAATTGACTCATCATCATCAACGAACGAAACTGACGAAGTATTGATGTCAACTACAAGTCCCTCGATTAACAAAGCTGTCAGTTTTCATTTTAAAAACCAATTAAAATTATTTTATGTGTTAATTTTTTTGCAGTCATTCAAATTTTAGTATTTTTAATTCATTTGTCTTTTCATTACATTCCAAGACTGAAATATTGTAGTTCTTTCTAATATGAGAGAAAAAAAAGTCATTAGTGTATGAATTAATTTGAATACTTTAATTACATAAGATAAGTGGAAACAATGATATTATTCAAATAAGGCCTTTGAAAACATGGTGTCAGTAAAGTAAGATGAATGTTTAGTATTTTGCTTCATAAAATTAGAGTAGGAAAAAAATTTGATGTCAATGTAAACGTGATTCTCGTATGAAACATTTATTATGTTATAAAAAAAAATAGTACAGGAATTGAAAATGCCAAAGAATTATAAAATATTATCTTTATTTGAATAAGGTACTTGATAAAAAATAAGTAAATACTTTGTATGAAATGAAACAAATGAAAAGAGAGCATAGTAGAGAATAAAAGCTTTTTTCGAACACTGTAACGGTCTTAAAAAATTTGAATCGTGAACTTAAATTTCAGAAAAACGTTATATTCGCATCGAGCAATGTTATTTTAATTCTAAAATGCTGGATAAAGTCATAAATAAACCTTGATTGAGCTTTAACCGATTTAAGTTTATATTATAGGCTATCGTTAATTTCTTTCATTATGTTACAAGCAAACAAAAAATGATATGATAACAGATTGCTTAAAATGGTTAAATTTTGCAAAGCATTTATCAAATGGGAACAATTAATCATATTTCAGTTATAAGTATAGTGATGTCATGAAGATTAATAAAACCATCTTTCACAGAGACCAGATGATGCCTAACTACCATTTATTCAACACATTTTTTTCCATGCCTCTCGTTTAGTGTCATTATACTCTCTGCTAACTAATTAAATAGTTATTGATTACTAAACATAGAAATATTATATCCTCTTTTTCAGTCCTCAAAAATCCTTGCACAAATGTTAAATTCTTGTAGATTAATTATTGTTCATTCAAATTAAACGTAACGAAACAAATTATTTCCTTTTAGAAGGTATTGACAGGCTTCGACAGTTTTATAATTTTTTCCTTTATGTGGCTAGAAATTTGATACTTCATCGCTTTAATTTTCAACGATTCCTTTATTATACACATTCAGCAATGCGTATAATTTGTTTTATCTGTCTGTTGGTGCCTCTCTTTCTTCTCTATTAAATCAATACGTGATATATGAGTGCACATAATCAATGAGAAATGAAATTAAATATCTTTTATCATCGAAAACAATTTTATAATGAATGAAGAGTCTTCTTGCTAGTAAAAGATTAATACCGAATGTTGTTGTTAAATGTTTTGCATTCGACCATTTATTTATCTTTCAAGAAATAAATGCCAAAAAGTAGATACGAAACAAATCATAAGTCATTCGTTCGCTACACTTTTGTCTTTTTTTCTCACTCTTTTCTGAAGCCAAAAGAATTTTTTTTCTATATGTTGCATATACACACTTATAACAAATGAAAATGAAAAAGTGCTTTCTCGTCATGAAAATGAAAATACAAATTTATGTTGTGCTATACGAGATTTATGAGAAGAACGTAAGCGTTTACCCTTTTAGGATTATCCCTTTTAATGACATGATAAATTTTACTCATTTTAAAATGCTTTTTAAGATTACTGCCTTTTGGCCTCATTACCTAATACCGCAATTAACAGCTTACTAATTTGTCGCGCACAATATGTTTACAATTAGTCGAAAAATTTCTATTTAATGGAGCAATTAAATAAGGATATACTTATTGCGTGATGATTAGTTTATTTATTTGACTCTTTTAAATCTAAAAAAAGAAGACCGAAAAATCTGTTTGAAGGCGATGATGCATAAAGAGGAAAGAAAAAGAATATGCTATTGCAGCAGCAGCAGCAGCACAAGCCTGACACGTGTTAATGTATCGATTCCGTTGTTATGGAATTCAATCAATCATTTTCAATAATACATGAAAAAATGAGCATTTGTCGTCATTGAATGTGTCGGGAAAAAGTAAAAATTCAAGAAATAAATCTTTAGCTAAAATCTCAAACATGAATATGTGATGATGATTTTATCTTTTTTATTAGTTTTTTCTACTTTCTTATTTTAAACATTACTTTTACATCATAATTTATAAAGAAATTATTTGAAATTTTTTTAAAAAATATCTCTTTTTGCATCAGTATCAGAATATGAATAAAAAATTAGAACATAACGGTTTTAAATTGTAAATAGATTTATGAAAATCGTATTTTCGCGCGGTTGAAAATATTTTAGACCTTAAATTCCAATATGCATACAATATCTAAATTAATATTTAAGAAATAGAATGAATGCCTATGCTTCTTTTTTCAATGACCTGCACGCTGACCATTCTTTTTTTATTTTTTTTTTAAATTCTAAAACAATAATTTATGTCACGGTTGCCTTTCAACAAGCTGAGAATATGTCTTTTGAGGCGCTTATAATAATTTTTAGTGTTGTTTTTATTCAGGATTCCAATTAACAATAACTTTTACAAACAAGTTTAAATATTATAAATCAATAATAAAATCAACGACGATAATAAAAAATGTTTAAAGGAATTCTCCCCCGACCACAATGTAAAATTCTATCGAACTAGCGATATTGATTTTTAAATGCCAATAAAACCAATCATGCAGTGATTCTCAGCATGAACTAATAGCGTCGTCGTCTCTTCAATAGAGAACAAATAAATTTATATTTTTGAAGAGTTTTCTATTTAAGAAAATTTCACTAAATAAATTTTTATTATGCACAATTAGGGTTTATTTTATCATTTTTATTATCGTGCAAAATGTCAATATAGCTACTATGAATAAGACTGAAAAATATTCCGCAATATTAATGATATTTAAACAAGAATGACATATTTCAAATGGACAGACCTTTAATAATAGGGGTTTAATTCAAAACTATTGTTCAAATATTTTGTGACAACACATTTCATCTTAATAGTGATATAGATGGAAATTAAATTCGCGAAGAAAAATTCTTTCATTGTCACTTTAATGTGTAATATGTTAATGATGTTTTATAAGAAAAAAAAATTAATTTTCTCAAAACCTTGTGTTCGTGATTTTGCATAATATAGTAATTAAATTTAATTTACGTTTCCTTTGGCAAGAAATTTTCTAAAAAGTTTAAAACAAACGACTATCGTCACAATAAATTCAGATATGTGATCGAGTCTTAGTGTCACTAATGGCTCAAGCATTAGCGCTTCAAAAGTGTCGTTGAATTTTTATTTTGGATGATTAGATTGAGAAATTATAACGGTCATTATAATCCTTAATTGATTATCTTCTCTCATCCTCTCATTTCTTATGACAAAATTTTAACATCAACAGTTGTGTTTAACATTCACTCTCGGCAATTTCCAGATACTTTTTATTGAATCTTTTTATTGCAAGATAAGTTAACTTACAAGTTCACCTACTTGCATCTCTACTTATGACCATGTGAAATTAAAATGCATAAGTGTCGATAATATTTAATATTAAATACTTGTTTTAAAATATGAAACTGTCAATATTAATTTTATTTTTGCATACCACATTGTCAGCTTCAGTAAAAAGTCCTTTTTTAAACAAACAAACTGTTAAATTTTTGAAGTTTTAATTTCATCATATTTCCTACTACAATTGCTATTCTCAGACTTATGAAAAAGCAGTGAAAAGGTAATCAAAAAATTTATAAATCAAAGAAATTCTTTTTTAAAATACCTACCGTTTTTCTTATCGTATTAGCTGGATTATGAAATGGTTCAAAAAATTTTTTTGCCAATTTTCAAGCTAAAAAAAAGATCAAATCTGCTGTAAAAATCTCTCGGCAAATGCAAATTTGTAAAGAATTCGCTGAAAAATAAAGAATTTGAAAAAAAAAATGCATTTTCTTCTTACTTAATTTTATAAAAATACGCGATGCATACATGAGTAAATTTGTGCATTCCCACATACAAACTCAATTCATCTATCTCGCGCGCTATTTACATATCTTAAAAATTGCTGAAAATTTATTAACACAATTTGTTTACCTTTTCTATTTTTCATTCGTGTTATTCCAATTTATAGAAATGTGAAGATATGATAGAAACATTTTTCAATTTCTTAATTTGAGAAAAATTAATGAAATTAGTTTCATAGACTGCTAAAAAATTTTACGTTTGTAAACGCGAATTCTCATGAGATCTGGAAAATGTATTCATATGAAAAGTTGCCAAAGAACCAGCAGATATTTATGCTCTTAATAAGAGATAAAAAATGATAATAAAATTGGGTCATTGAACTTTAAAGTATGCATATGATGTTTAAAATATTCATTATGAAAAATTCATTTTTAAAGAAGAGATTATAAAAATCGGCAAAAGAAAAGCAAAAACAGGAGATTCTGTTTTGGAATGAAACGACAATTTTTGACACATTTTTTGAATTTTATTTGCTCATCCAAAAAAGAAAAAAACATGCTCATTAATTTGGTGACTAGTGTTATATAATATAAAAAATCTTCTTTTGAAAAAAATTACTTTAAATGCTTTACTTATAGGTAAATATTAACTTATTGCCTTACAAAAGTTTAATAATAGTCTATCTATATACAAATTCATTTAAATCTAAATAAATCTAATTATTAACTGCTACCTTCCGCACGTTGCTGTGTACCTTTTATGATGTATTAATATCTTTTCATTTATGTACTTTATTCCATTCTAAATCTCTTTTCTTCTTATTACTCTTCACATTTTATTATAAATATGTAGGAACATTTTTGCATATTGTAATATTTCTTATTTAACGTTGTCTTCGCTCTCTCACACTGTTCTCGTATATTTCGCGACCGCATTGAAATTTCACAAACGCGATTGAAAACATCTCTTTCATTGAGTTTATCATTCGAAAAAGTTTCAATGATCACACAAGAAGCAATTTCGTAGTTATAAAAAATATATTCTATGGCACACATTTCTTTGACGTGCTTCAAATATTAGCGAGATGTTTATTCGACTAAGCTAGCTTATACTTTTCTTTTCTCATAAATATTTGCTAGGAAATAAATTATAATAGTAGAATAGAGTAGCGAAGCTGGAAAGATCATCTTCATCTTTGTCGTTATCAAAAGAAGATTTCTTCTTATTAAAAAAATAAATTTATATATATTAAGTATAAGTAGAGAAATCCATTTTTTTGTGTTCACAAATAATCTCCAATAAGCGAAAACAAAGTTTTGTCATACAATAAAAATTTTTAATTTTTTTTTCTCCATCATTAAACAAAAATCATAGATATGAATAATAAAAGCGATCATTAAACGGGCTATCGTTGAATTTTTATGAGAAATGTAGATTAGCAGAAAAAAAATTATGACTCGCAACAATTTATCTTAATTAAGCTACTTTATCTGATCGACTAATTTATACTTCCATAAACATGACTTTTATGGAGACAATAGTCTTGTCAATCATAAACAAACAACACATTTTATAATCTATCCATTCGGTCAATAATGATTTTTATGATAATAAAATTTGCTAATTGAATCGCATAAAGCAAGCTTCGATGGGTCAATTTAGGTTTATCTGATTTTTTTAATGCTCGTGCTTCTCATCAATGCTGTCAAAAAACACTTGTTTGACGCCGAGCGTGTTTATTGCGTGTCAAATGTGAAATTAATATGAATTTTAAGCATGTGATCATGCAATTTTCAACTCACTGGTTAAGCTAAATAAATTTTGAAAGGAAAATTATTCTTCTTAAATGAATTTGCTAGTGAAATTAAAAATTAATTTTGGTAAAAAGACAAATTTGAAACGGTACTTTTGAACCTACATTCATCCTAATTACTACATGCATGTTTCCGGATTTAATTTTTTTATTATTGCATATTTGAATATATTTCATAAGTGAAATGACAGTCAAGGCATTTGCAAAAATTTTTATAAAGACAGTGGACACATGATAATATGCATGTTAAACTTTAAAAAGAAAAAGAGTGTGAAACACTGAAGTGAAATCTTGAAATTATCAATTTTGGCACACATTTATTATCATTTGTTTACAGTTGCAACAGTTTAAAACTGCGACAATCTATTTCTCACTTGCAAATTCAACTTTGAACTCTTTTTATCCAAAATCGTATAATTTCGGGAAAATTGAAAGAAATTATTACAATCGATTGTTTACTTAAAGTGATGCTCTATTTAGATTATAAGCGTGTAATTTAAATAAAATTCGCAAAATGAGAAGTTAAGGTTGAATGACATAAAACGATAAATGGAGTATTTTTAGACTTCATCTAACAGCTGAGTTAATATATTGTTTACTAATTGATCTACGCTAGTGCTGTTTGTGTGCTCTTGTAAGATAAGACTGTTATGAGGTAAGTATTTGTAAAACTAATCGATAAATCTCTAAATCTAAACCCATAAATCAATTATATTAAACAAAAAATTGCATAAATATCTATTAAACTAGAATATTTAAATTTTAGTCATATTGGTTTTCACTGTTGAAATTTGTCGTTTCTCTATCTACATCTGTATTCACCTCATCATAATCTTCGTCTTCTTCTAGAGATAGATCAATAACGTCATGCTCGATGTACTCTTCTTCGGGCTTAATAGTTGTTGTTAATATACTTTTCACAACTTTCTTCTTCCCTCTCTGCTGTTGCTGCTGTTTACCGCCTTGACCGCTCTTTTTTGCGAGTTGCTTCTTTTTCTTTTCGTGGTTGTTATTGATGGGTTTTGTTTTAATACATTCTTCATTGCTGCTGTTACATTTCTTTTGATTATTATTGCCACTTATCGCTAGTGCCGGTGATTTCTTTTTACTTTGAACATTCTTATGATCATTAATACTAATATTACCACTATTGCTACCTGCTACTGTTGCCGTTTTATTTATACAACTTTGGCCTAACAGCTCGCCTTCTTCGCCACGGCATTTTTTCTTTTTTCTTTTCTTCTTATTTTGATTACTATTATTAATATGAGCTTTTCCATTGCATTTATGATTTTTGGATTCTTTGATTCTTAGATTTTGTATCACTTTGCCAGTGTCACAAAGCTGCTTAAGACCATGTCGCAAGTGATTTGCACCATATAGACGAGTAATTAACTGATCGACTCTTTCATGCGCTACTGTCTGTGTTAATGATTTCGTGTATGTCGAGAGCTTTCCGAGTTGCCTCGACGATGGCAATTGAATTTTTCGTGGTACACCATGTCGATTCAGGCCAAGATAGAGAGTGCGCTTAGCGTTGGAGTGCCGCGTTGATGAGTACGTGTTGTAGTGATGCTGCTCCATTGACTCATTAAAAATGCAATCGTCTGAAAATTCAATCTAAAGAAAGAAAAGAGAAAAAGAGGAAGAATTACTTAAAGTCATGGGAAGTTGTTTACTTCAAAGAGTCTCGAAAAAAAAGTTTTTATTAATGTCCGAGGACATAAGTTTTTTCGCACATATTTTGAATTTGAATTTTTAATGATACATTTTAAAAGAAAGCGATCAGTTTAATAAAATATCAATATGATAAAACTGCATATAAAAATCAACAAATAAAAGTATTGTCTGTTTATCATTTTACAAAAAACCAATAAAAACATCTTCACATTTGCTCGTGCGGAAAGAAAACAACAGTCCTGAATGTGTCTTGATACAAATTTATTAACATAATACTATGAAATGCAATACTTACAGATCCATATGAAAATCCACAACTGTCCATACACAAAAACAAGCAAGTGGCAACTCCTTGTATTTTAATTTGACCAACATTTACTGTTGTGCGTTGTAAAATTGCTAAAAACATGTGGTTGAAAGAGAGAAAAAGAAATAAAATTCATTTCATTAACAAAAGTTGAAAAAAAATTGCAACTTGTTCTGCATGGAAATCATAATAAAAAATGTTGGAGAAAAATTTTGTCTGCACACTTATAAACAGACTTGTGAGCGCATTTCAGTAAAACATTCAAAGATCATAAAAAGCAATCAAAATTTCTTCGAATTATAAAATCACATTGTAAAACAGTCAAAAGAGTTGACTAATTTTTTATTTAAATAATTTTTTGAAATACTAAAAGTCGCAACGACTATATAAATTTTTTTAAAACAAATAACAATAATGATGATGATGATGAGTGAGAGAAACGCCTTTCACAGTTGCTAAACTATACACAAATGTAAGCATCGAAAAGATCATTACTGCCATAAAGAGGATCATTAGCACCTCAACGAAAACTTATTGACAGCTGATGTCTACGAGCTTTATGAAAAATTGGCAGACTGCTGACTCAAAAAAGTGTTATAAAAAATTACGCTAAAACATACTTAAGAAGTGTAACAAATAAAAAAGAACAGATAAAATGAAACAAGTTTAAAATTTCGTGGAAGAGTTACAACAAGATTTGCTTAATGATAATGAAACAAGTGGAAAAATTTAACACTAAGCATAGTCGCACTGTGTCAGAGAGCGAGAATTTATGTGATCGTTTAAACATTGAGAAAAGTTCAAATGCGTTTCTATTTTATCTTTTATGCTGTCTCCGCTCTATAACTACCTATTTACATTGTACTATAACAAACCAATATACTTTCATAATTTAAAAAATATTTAATACATGAGGCATGCTTGTGTAAGTATTCGCACATTTTTTTCATGTTAGAACGGTGAATGGCAGTCTTTTATTATTGTCTATAAACGTTTTTTTTTTCTTAAAAGCAACTAGCTAAAATAAGAAAAAAAACTAAGAAACAGATAGAGGAGGAGGAGAAACGACAAAAAGAGAATAAACTCATTCCTCTACGTGACGACCGTGAATTTTCCCCGCAGGATATATGTTAGCTGTCTTGTGAACGCTTTTAACGAGAAAATATTTATTTGATGAAAAAATAATTCGCAACAAAAGAAACAGATATCATCAGATAACTACTGATGAAAAAGAATATTATACTATACACATTAAGACCAACCAATTTGACAGATGTATTCAGTGGATGATGGAAAATTACATGTATCAGATTACATTTATGTAATATTAAGCCTAGCTGGCTGACTGGCATATATTCTGACTCTATTGTCACTGTCTATCTTTTGCTCGTCTACACCAAATGACTATGATGATGATGACGACGACGAGTAAAAGCGAAAGGGTCAAAAGAATGAATGAAGAGCGATGAAGTAATGATACATCTTTCTCAATGATTTTCACTTTCGCATTCTACGAAATAAAAAGTGCAAGACGATTGCACTCCGAGAACAAAATAAATTGTGTCGCGTAATAAAATAAACAAATTCATTCCCTTCAGTTTGTTGTTGCTTCATGCTCTTTTTTTCGCAATATCAAAGATGAGAGAGAGCATGCAAAAGGGGACAATGACACATAAAAGCGAAAACGAATCGGAAGTAATAATTTATTTATGTACTATAGTTGTCACATTTATGTACATATAATGAAAATATTGTGTGCAAAAAGAAAATTTTCGAATTTTTTATTTATGTTAATTGTGTTATAAATGTGCGTCCAAAGATTATTATTTTATGAAAGTTACTCTCTCGCTTATTTTTTTCTTTCTCGAAACAATTCACGAAGTAAGCGAAAAGAGATTGATCTTTTTGTAATGAATTATGACCGCAAAAACGTACACTTTAACATGTTGCGAATGGGTTATCGAGCTTATGCTTCTTCTTCTTCTTATCCTCTACGCATAAGAATTATTGCATATAATGATGACTAAAGCAAAAAACACGCCACATAAAAGAAATAACTTGGTATTTGTGAAAAATCTCAACAGGTCCTCAACTCGAGTTCGCCCAGCACGTGCCGATATGCTTCATTGATGGTACTACACTATTTATTTATTGTCCTCTCTTCTTTTTTGACTTTTTCAATATTACAAACATTTTTCGGTTGTGTGCTGAAATTTGCTACCAGCGTGTGACACACAACTATGACGATTAATGACTTGTTTACCGAATATAGTTTATGCTAATTTAATAGAAGGTATAATTTTTCAAAAATGAAAGTCGGTAGAGCTATTTTAGGAATTTTTCACAAAGGATTATTATTTTTTTCTTGCATTTAATTTTCATATCTTATTTCTTAATTTGAAATTTATCTATATCAATGTTACAATTTATTCCCAAATTTAGAAAAAGAGTTCAATAGCCTTATACATGTATAAATGAATAGATTTCACACGGAATTGAACAATACTGTTATTGTTTGAGTAATCAGCATATTCTGACTCCCTACTGCAAAAAAAAACCTTTACATGAGAAATTGATCAAAATTAATATTGAATTGAAGTAATGTTTCAATCAGTAGAATCATTTGTATACAACAGTCAAAATGCTTCAGATAACTATAATGATGGCTATATCAATAACTCTATTTACAAAACCAACAGACTAATTTATTCTAGAATAATTTCTCGCGGAGCTTTTCATTAACTAAATAATTCTCTCTCTTTTTCATTCTATGATTCAATAGAACATTCAAATTTATGCAAATGTTCCAAGTTTTTCATATATTTCATTTTGCGAGAAGAATTTTTTGTGTTAAAAATTTCAATATTTGCAATTCATCTCATCAAGAAATATTTTTCAAACACGTTTTCTTTTTGCGGTCCTCATAAACACCGTGACTGCGAGTGGTGAGAGAAAAAGAATTTTTTTGAAAATAGAAAAATAAAATAGGAAAGAAATTTAAATCGAATCCACTTGTTATACATCGACGCTTTAAAAATGAAAAATAAGAAAAATTCTAACGATATAAACGTTTGTCGCTATATGATTAGCATTTTTTATAAGCGTATGGATAGACGCGTAATTTTTTTTAATTCAGGTTGTCAAGATACTTTCAAACTTTTATAGCGACACCGCACTTTCCAATGAGCAGTTAAAATTTATCGAAAAAAGATAACATTTGCTGCTCACTGGATTAATGAATGAATGAAAGTTGCGAGTCTAGAAGGAAAGAATCAACTTTTCCTTTTAGCGAAATCTTTTGAAATTAAGCGCAAACCAAAATGAAATTAAAAATATATGTATGTACAGTGAAGAAGAACGCGTGATGCGTTAATTTTAGATTTAGGAAAATTGAAAAGATCGAGTTTAAAAATCAACCTAAACAACTTTTTTTTTATTTTTTTTGCATTTTTCGTTTTGATGCAGACATCAGTTATGTGCAATGAGAGCAAGCGAAGAAGGCATCATCAACCCAATCGATAAATATAGATATTTGAGTACAGTGGTGCAAAGTAAATACGGCAAGCGACAAGCCGAATTGTTGGCTGCTGAAATTTATCTCATTTCTTCTTGCGGGCATTTTTCATCAATTTTTATCTTTTGTTATTTTGTAACAACAACATAAGTTGCTATCGCTGCCGCATACAGAAGTTAAGTCAGAACTTGTCGCCTCGCCTGCCTGCCAGCGACCTGTTTATAAAATTCATTTAAAATATTCTTAGGAATTTCTTCTCCCTTTCTTCGCTAAATTAATAAACCAATTATCGATAATTAAGCTTCATATGTTTAATATAAATTTTTATAGCAGAGATGAAAATTGAAAGTATTTGAATTTGCTCTCCTCCTTTTTTCGTTACATCGCGAGGTAATAACTTAATTAAATAATGTTCGCAATATGATACTAAATTGTGTTGAAAATGTGCGTAAAATTATATTGCATAATGCTCTTATTTGTGAAAATGACAATTATAATTTATTGCAATTTTGCCGGCCTCTCTAATTATTTCACATTTGTTTATGTGAATATTCAGAAAAAGTTGATGTATTTTTTTCTAACATATTATCAAGTCGAATCGT